>JBBDHG010000580.1:0-43965 GCA_037951165.1 Lophius americanus
ATTTTTGCAAACAAGTGTCATTTTGCTCCAAAAGAACTTAGAAGCAGGTTTCAACCCTAGATATAATGAGATTTGCTTTACATTGAAGGCAAACAGGGTTTATACTAACTTTCATTTGTTTAGTTGAAATCATAAACTTTGTAATTTTGGCCTTGTCTATCTGAGGTAAGTCTATTTTTGCAAACATATGTCATTTTGCTCCAAAAGATGTTAGAACCAGGTTTCAAGCTAGATATAATCAGATTTGTTTTAAATTGAAGGAAAATGAGGTTTTTACTAACTTTCATTTTTTTTAGCTGAAATAACATTCTCTTTATTTTTGGCCTTGTCTCACTGAGGTAAGCCTATTTTTGCAAATATCGGTAATTTTGCTCCAAAAGCACTTAGAAGCAGGTTTCAAGCTTGATATAATAAGATTTGCTTTTATATGAAGGAATACAAGGTTATTACTAACTTTAATTTTTTAGCTGAAATCATAAACTTTGTAATTTTGGCCTTGTCTCTGAGGTAAGTCTGTTTTTGCAAACATGTGTCAATTTGCTCCAAAAGCACTTAGAAAGCAGGTTTCAAGCTAGATATAATAAGATTTGCTTTAATGTGAAGGAATACAAGGTTATTACTAACTTTAACTTTTTTAGCTGAAATCATAAATTTTGTAATTTTGGCCTTGTATCACTGAGGTAAGTCTGTTTTTGCAAACATGTGTCAATTTGCTCCAAAAGCACTTAGAAGCAGGTTTCAAGCTAGATACAATAAGATTTGCTTTAAATTGAATGCAAACAGGGTTTATACTAACTTTCATTTTTTATCTGAAATAACATGCCCTTTAATTTTTGGCCTTGTCTCGCTGAGGTAAGCCTATTTCTGCAAATATCGGTAATTTTGCACCAAAAGCACTTAGAAGCAGGTTTCAAGCTAGATATAATAAGATTTGCTTTAATGTGAAGGAATACAAGGTTATTACTAACTTTAACTTTTTTAGCTGAAATCATAAATTTTGTAATTTTGGCCTTGTATCACTGAGGTAAGTCTGTTTTTGCAAACATGTGTCAATTTGCTCCAAAAGCACGTAGAAAGCAGGTTTCAAGCTAGATATAATAAGATTTGCTTTAATATGAAGGAATACAAGGTTATTACTTACTTTAACTTTTTTAGCTGAAATCATAAACTTTGTAATTTTGGCCTTGTATCTCTGAGGTAAGTCTGTTTTTGCAAACATGTGTCAATTTGCTCCAAAAGCACTTAGAAGCAGGTTTCAAGCTAGATACAATAAGATTTGCTTAAAATTGAATGCAAACAGGGTTTATACTAACTTTCATTTTTTTAGTTGAAATCATAAACTTTGTAATTTTGGCCTTGTCTCTGAGGTAAGTCTGTTTTTGCAAACATGTGTCAATTTGCTCCAAAAACACTTACAAACAGGTTTCAAGCTAGATATAATGAGATTTGCTTTAATATGAAGGAATACAAGGTTATACTAACTTTCATTTTTTTTTAGCTGAAATCATAAACTTTGTAATTTTGGCCTTGTCTCTCTGAGGTAAGTCTATTTTTGCAAACAAGTGTCATTTTGCTCCAAAAGAACTTAGAAGCAGGTTTCAACCCTAGATATAATGAGATTTGCTTTAAATTGAAGGCAAACAGGGTTTATACTAACTTTCATTTGTTTAGTTGAAATCATAAACTTTGTAATTTTGGCCTTGTCTATCTGAGGTAAGTCTATTTTTGCAAACATATGTCATTTTGCTCCAAAAGATGTTAGAACCAGGTTTCAAGCTAGATATAATCAGATTTGTTTTAAATTGAAGGAAAATAAGGTTTTTCCTAACTTTCATTTTTTTAGCTGAAATAACATTATCTTTATTTTTGGCCTTGTCTCTCTGAGGTAAGTCTGTTTTTGCAAACATGTGTCAATTTGCTCCAAAAGCACGTAGAAAGCAGGTTTCAAGCTAGATATAATAAGATTTGCTTTAATATGAAGGAATACAAGGTTATTACTTACTTTAACTTTTTTAGCTGAAATCATAAACTTTGTAATTTTGGCCTTGTATCTCTGAGGTAAGTCTGTTTTTGCAAACATGTGTCAATTTGCTCCAAAAGCACTTAGAAGCAGGTTTCAAGCTAGATACAATAAGATTTGCTTAAAATTGAATGCAAACAGGGTTTATACTAACTTTCATTTTTTTAGTTGAAATCATAAACTTTGTAATTTTGGCCTTGTCTCTGAGGTAAGTCTGTTTTTGCAAACATGTGTCAATTTGCTCCAAAAGCACTTAGAAAGCAGGTTTCAAGCTAGATATAATAAGATTTGCTTTAATATGAAGGAATACAAGGTTATTACTTACTTTAACTTTTTTAGTTGAAATTATAAACTTTGTAATTTTGGCCTTGTCTCTCTGAGGTAAGTCTGTTTTTGCAAACATGTGTCAATTTGCTCCAAAAGCACTTACAAACAGGTTTCAAGCTAGATATAATGAGATTTGCTTTAATATGAAGGAATACAAGGTTATACTAACTTTCATTTTTTTTAGCTGAAATCATAAACTTTGTAATTTTGGCCTTGTCTCTCTGAGGTAAGTCTATTTTTGCAAACAAGTGTCATTTTGCTCCAAAAGAACTTAGAAGCAGGTTTCAACCCTAGATATAATGAGATTTGCTTTACATTGAAGGCAAACAGGGTTTATACTAACTTTCATTTGTTTAGTTGAAATCATAAACTTTGTAATTTTGGCCTTGTCTATCTGAGGTAAGTCTATTTTTGCAAACATATGTCATTTTGCTCCAAAAGATGTTAGAACCAGGTTTCAAGCTAGATATAATCAGATTTGTTTTAAATTGAAGGAAAATGAGGTTTTTACTAACTTTCATTTTTTTTAGCTGAAATAACATTCTCTTTATTTTTGGCCTTGTCTCACTGAGGTAAGCCTATTTTTGCAAATATCGGTAATTTTGCTCCAAAAGCACTTAGAAGCAGGTTTCAAGCTTGATATAATAAGATTTGCTTTTATATGAAGGAATACAAGGTTATTACTAACTTTAATTTTTTTAGCTGAAATCATAAACTTTGTAATTTTGGCCTTGTCTCTGAGGTAAGTCTGTTTTTGCAAACATGTGTCAATTTGCTCCAAAAGCACTTAGAAAGCAGGTTTCAAGCTAGATATAATAAGATTTGCTTTAATGTGAAGGAATACAAGGTTATTACTAACTTTAACTTTTTTAGCTGAAATCATAAATTTTGTAATTTTGGCCTTGTATCACTGAGGTAAGTCTGTTTTTGCAAACATGTGTCAATTTGCTCCAAAAGCACTTAGAAGCAGGTTTCAAGCTAGATATAATAAGATTTGCTTTAATATGAAGGAATACAAGGTTATTACTTACTTTAACTTTTTTAGCTGAAATCATAAACTTTGTAATTTTGGCCTTGTCTCTGAGGTAAGTCTGTTTTTGCAAACATGTGTCAATTTGCTCCAAAAGCACTTAGAAAGCAGGTTTCAAGCTAGATATAATAAGATTTGCTTTAATATGAAGGAATACAAGGTTATTACTTACTTTAACTTTTTTAGTTGAAATTATAAACTTTGTAATTTTGGCCTTGTCTCTCTGAGGTAAGTCTGTTTTTGCAAACATGTGTCAATTTGCTCCAAAAGCACTTACAAACAGGTTTCAAGCTAGATATAATGAGATTTGCTTTAATATGAAGGAATACAAGGTTATACTAACTTTCATTTTTTTTAGCTGAAATCATAAACTTTGTAATTTTGGCCTTGTCTCTCTGAGGTAAGTCTATTTTTGCAAACAAGTGTCATTTTGCTCCAAAAGAACTTAGAAGCAGGTTTCAACCCTAGATATAATGAGATTTGCTTTACATTGAAGGCAAACAGGGTTTATACTAACTTTCATTTGTTTAGTTGAAATCATAAACTTTGTAATTTTGGCCTTGTCTATCTGAGGTAAGTCTATTTTTGCAAACATATGTCATTTTGCTCCAAAAGATGTTAGAACCAGGTTTCAAGCTAGATATAATCAGATTTGTTTTAAATTGAAGGAAAATGAGGTTTTTACTAACTTTCATTTTTTTTAGCTGAAATAACATTCTCTTTATTTTTGGCCTTGTCTCACTGAGGTAAGCCTATTTTTGCAAATATCGGTAATTTTGCTCCAAAAGCACTTAGAAGCAGGTTTCAAGCTTGATATAATAAGATTTGCTTTTATATGAAGGAATACAAGGTTATTACTAACTTTAATTTTTTTAGCTGAAATCATAAACTTTGTAATTTTGGCCTTGTCTCTGAGGTAAGTCTGTTTTTGCAAACATGTGTCAATTTGCTCCAAAAGCACTTAGAAAGCAGGTTTCAAGCTAGATATAATAAGATTTGCTTTAATGTGAAGGAATACAAGGTTATTACTAACTTTAACTTTTTTAGCTGAAATCATAAATTTTGTAATTTTGGCCTTGTATCACTGAGGTAAGTCTGTTTTTGCAAACATGTGTCAATTTGCTCCAAAAGCACTTAGAAGCAGGTTTCAAGCTAGATACAATAAGATTTGCTTTAAATTGAATGCAAACAGGGTTTATACTAACTTTCATTTTTTATCTGAAATAACATGCCCTTTAATTTTTGGCCTTGTCTCGCTGAGGTAAGCCTATTTCTGCAAATATCGGTAATTTTGCTCCAAAAGCACTTAGAAGCAGGTTTCAAGCTAGATATAATAAGATTTGCTTTAATGTGAAGGAATACAAGGTTATTACTAACTTTAACTTTTTTAGCTGAAATCATAAATTTTTTAATTTTGGCCTTGTATCACTGAGGTAAGTCTGTTTTTGCAAACATGTGTCAATTTGCTCCAAAAGCACTTAGAAGCAGGTTTCAAGCTAGATACAATAAGATTTGCTTAAAATTGAATGCAAACAGGGTTTATACTAACTTTCATTTTTTTAGTTGAAATCATAAACTTTGTAATTTTGGCCTTGTCTCTGAGGTAAGTCTGTTTTTGCAAACATGTGTCAATTTGCTCCAAAAGCACTTAGAAAGCAGGTTTCAAGCTAGATTTAATAAGATTTGCTTTAATATGAAGGAATACAAGGTTATTACTTACTTTAACTTTTTTAGTTGAAATTATAAACTTTGTAATTTTGGCCATGTCTCTCTGAGGTAAGTCTGTTTTTGCAAACATGTGTCAATTTGCTCCAAAAGCACTTAGAAGCAGGTTTCAAGCTAGATACAATAAGATTTGCTTAAAATTGAATGCAAACAGGGTTTATACTAACTTTCATTTTTTTAGTTGAAATCATAAACTTTGTAATTTTGGCCTTGTCTCTGAGGTAAGTCTGTTTTTGCAAACATGTGTCAATTTGCTCCAAAAGCACTTAGAAAGCAGGTTTCAAGCTAGATATAATAAGATTTGCTTTAATATGAAGGAATACAAGGTTATTACTTACTTTAACTTTTTTAGTTGAAATTATAAACTTTGTAATTTTGGCCTTGTCTCTCTGAGGTAAGTCTGTTTTTGCAAACATGTGTCAATTTGCTCCAAAAGCACTTACAAACAGGTTTCAAGCTAGATATAATGAGATTTGCTTTAATATGAAGGAATACAAGGTTATACTAACTTTCATTTTTTTTAGCTGAAATCATAAACTTTGTAATTTTGGCCTTGTCTCTCTGAGGTAAGTCTATTTTTGCAAACAAGTGTCATTTTGCTCCAAAAGAACTTAGAAGCAGGTTTCAACCCTAGATATAATGAGATTTGCTTTAAATTGAAGGCAAACACGGTTTATACTAACTTTCATTTGTTTAGTTGAAATCATAAACTTTGTAATTTTGGCCTTGTCTATCTGAGGTAAGTCTATTTTTGCAAACATATGTCATTTTGCTCCAAAAGATGTTAGAACCAGGTTTCAAGCTAGATATAATCAGATTTGTTTTAAATTGAAGGAAAATAAGGTTTTTCCTAACTTTCATTTTTTTAGCTGAAATAACATTATCTTTATTTTTGGCCTTGTCTCTCTGAGGTAAGTCTGTTTTTGCAAACATGTGTCAATTTGCTACAAAAGAACTTAGAACCAGGTTTCAAGCTAGATATAATCAGATTTGTTTTAAATTGAAGGAAAATAAGATTTTTACTAACTTTCATTTTTTTTTATCTGAAATAACATTCTCTTATTTTTGGCCTTGTCTCGCTGAGGTAAGCCTGTTTTTGCAAATATCGGTAATTTTGCTCCAAAAGCACTTAGAAGCAGGTTTCAAGCTTGATATAATAAGATTTGCTTTAATGTGAAGGAATACAAGGTTATTACTAACTTTAACTTTTTTAGCTGAAATCATAAATTTTGTAATTTTGGCCTTGTATCACTGAGGTAAGTCTGTTTTTGCAAACATGTGTCAATTTGCTCCAAAAGCACGTAGAAAGCAGGTTTCAAGCTAGATATAATAAGATTTGCTTTAACATGAAGGAATACAAGGTTATTACTTACTTTAACTTTTTTAGCTGAAATCATAAACTTTGTAATTTTGG
This sequence comes from Lophius americanus, assembly GCA_037951165.1. Taxonomy (NCBI): domain Eukaryota; kingdom Metazoa; phylum Chordata; class Actinopteri; order Lophiiformes; family Lophiidae; genus Lophius; species Lophius americanus. Next base: position 6,517 of record JBBDHG010000580.1, read on the forward strand.
CCTTGTATCTCTGAGGTAAGTCTGTTTTTGCAAACATGTGTCAATTTGCTCCAAAAGCACTTAGAAGCAGGTTTCAAGCTAGATACAATAAGATTTGCTTAAAATTGAATGCAAACAGGGTTTATACTAACTTTCATTTTTTTAGTTGAAATCATAAACTTTGTAATTTTGGCCTTGTCTCTGAGGTAAGTCTGTTTTTGCAAACATGTGTCAATTTGCTCCAAAAGCACTTAGAAAGCAGGTTTCAAGCTAGATATAATAAGATTTGCTTTAATATGAAGGAATACAAGGTTAATACTTACTTTAACTTTTTTAGTTGAAATTATAAACTTTGTAATTTTGGCCTTGTATCTCTGAGGTAAGTCTGTTTTTGCAAACATGTGTCAATTTGCTCCAAAAGCACTTAGAAGCAGGTTTCAAGCTAGATACAATAAGATTTGCTTAAAATTGAATGCAAACAGGGTTTATACTAACTTTCATTTTTTTAGTTGAAATCATAAACTTTGTAATTTTGGCCTTGTCTCTGAGGTAAGTCTGTTTTTGCAAACATGTGTCAATTTGCTCCAAAAGCACTTAGAAAGCAGGTTTCAAGCTAGATATAATAAGATTTGCTTTAATATGAAGGAATACAAGGTTATTACTTACTTTAACTTTTTTAGTTGAAATTATAAACTTTGTAATTTTGGCCTTGTCTCTCTGAGGTAAGTCTGTTTTTGCAAACATGTGTCAATTTGCTCCAAAAGCACTTAGAAAGCAGGTTTCAAGCTAGATATAATAAGATTTGCTTTAATTTGAAGGAATACAAGGTTATTACTTACTTTAACTTTTTAGTTGAAATTATAAACTTTTTAATTTTGGCCTTGTCTCTCTGAGGTAAGTCTGTTTTTGCAAACATGTGTCAATTTGCTCCAAAAGCACTTACAAACAGGTTTCAAGCTAGATATAATGAGATTTGCTTTAATATGAAGGAATACAAGGTTATACTAACTTTCATTTGTTTAGTTGAAATCATAAACTTTGTAATTTTGGCCTTGTCTATCTGAGGTAAGTCTATTTTTGCAAACATATGTCATTTTGCTCCAAAAGATGTTAGAACCAAGTTTCAAGCTAGATATAATCAGATTTGTTTTAAATTGAAGGAAAATAAGGTTTTTCCTAACTTTCATTTTTTTAGCTGAAATAACATTATCTTTATTTTTGGCCTTGTCTCTCTGAGGTAAGTCTGTTTTTGCAAACATGTGTCAATTTGCTACAATAGAACTTAGAACCAGTTTCAAGCTAGATATAATAAGATTTGCTTTAATATGAAGGAATACAAGGTTATTACTAACTTTAACTTTTTTAGCTGAAATCATAAATTTCTTAATTTTGGCCTTGTATCACTGAGGTAAGTCTGTTTTTGCAAACATGTGTCAATTTGCTCCAAAAGCACGTAGAAAGCAGGTTTCAAGCTAGATATAATAAGATTTGCTTTAATATGAAGGAATACAAGGTTATTACTTACTTTAACTTTTTAGCTGAAATCATAAACTTTGTAATTTTGGCCTTGTATCTCTGAGGTAAGTCTGTTTTTGCAAACATGTGTCAATTTGCTCCAAAAGCACTTAGAAGCAGGTTTCAAGCTAGATACAATAAGATTTGCTTAAAATTTAATGCAAACAGGGTTTATACTAACTTTCATTTTTTTAGTTGAAATCATAAACTTTGTAATTTTGGCCTTGTCTCTGAGGTAAGTCTGTTTTTGCAAACATGTGTCAATTTGCTCCAAAAGCACTTAGAAAGCAGGTTTCAAGCTAGATATAATAAGATTTGCTTTAATATGAAGGAATACAAGGTTATTACTTACTTTAACTTTTTTAGTTGAAATTATAAACTTTGTAATTTTGGCCTTGTCTCTCTGAGGTAAGTCTGTTTTTGCAAACATGTGTCAATTTGCTCCAAAAGCACTTAGAAAGCAGGTTTCAAGCTAGATATAATAAGATTTGCTTTAATATGAAGGAATACAAGGTTATTACTTACTTTAACTTTTTTAGTTGAAATTATAAACTTTTTAATTTTGGCCTTGTCTCTCTGAGGTAAGTCTGTTTTTGCAAACATGTGTCAATTTGCTCCAAAAGCACTTACAAACAGGTTTCAAGCTAGATATAATGAGATTTGCTTTAATATGAAGGAATACAAGGTTATACTAACTTTCATTTTTTTTAGCTGAAATCATAAACTTTGTAATTTTGGCCTTGTCTCTCTGAGGTAAGTCTATTTTTGCAAACAAGTGTCATTTTGCTCCAAAAGAACTTAGAAGCAGGTTTCAACCCTAGATATAATGAGATTTGCTTTAAATTGAAGGCAAACAGGGTTTATACTAACTTTCATTTGTTTAGTTGAAATCATAAACTTTGTAATTTTGGCCTTGTCTATCTGAGGTAAGTCTATTTTTGCAAACATATGTCATTTTGCTCCAAAAGATGTTAGAACCAGGTTTCAAGCTAGATATAATCAGATTTGTTTTAAATTGAAGGAAAATAAGGTTTTTCCTAACTTTCATTTTTTTAGCTGAAATAACATTGTCTTTATTTTTGGCCTTGTCTCTCTGAGGTAAGTCTGTTTTTGCAAACATGTGTCAATTTGCTACAAAAGAACTTAGAACCAGGTTTCAAGCTAGATATAATCAGATTTGTTTTAAATTGAAGGAAAATAAGGTTTTTACTAACTTTCATTTTTTTTAGCTGAAATAACATTCTCTTTATTTTTGGCCTTGTCTCGCTGAGGTAAGCCTATTTTTGCAAATATCGGTAATTTTGCTCCAAAAGCACTTAGAAGCAGGTTTCAAGCTTGATATAATAAGATTTGCTTTTATATGAAGGAATACAAGGTTATTACTAACTTTAATTTTTTTAGCTGAAATCATAAACTTTGTAATTTTGGCCTTGTCTCTGAGGTAAGTCTGTTTTTGCAAACATGTGTCAATTTGCTCCAAAAGCACTTAGAAAGCAGGTTTCAAGCTAGATATAATAAGATTTGCTTTAATGTGAAGGAATACAAGGTTATTACTAACTTTAACTTTTTTAGCTGAAATCATAAATTTTGTAATTTTGGCCTTGTATCACTGAGGTAAGTCTGTTTTTGCAAACATGTGTCAATTTGCTCCAAAAGCACTTAGAAGCAGGTTTCAAGCTAGATACAATAAGATTTGCTTTAAATTGAATGCAAACAGGGTTTATACTAACTTTCATTTTTTTATCTGAAATAACATGCCCTTTAATTTTTGGCCTTGTCTCGCTGAGGTAAGCCTATTTCTGCAAATATCGGTAATTTTGCACCAAAAGCACTTAGAAGCAGGTTTCAAGCTAGATATAATAAGATTTGCTTTAATGTGAAGGAATACAAGGTTATTACTAACTTTAACTTTTTTAGCTGAAATCATAAATTTTGTAATTTTGGCCTTGTCTCTGAGGTAAGTCTGTTTTTGCAAACATGTGTCAATTTGCTCCAAAAGCACTTACAAACAGGTTACAAGCTAGATATAATAAGATTTGCTTTAATATGAAGGAATACAAGGTTATTACTTACTTTAACTTTTTTAGTTGAAATTATAAACTTTTTAATTTTGGCCTTGTCTCTCTGAGGTAAGTCTGTTTTTGCAAACATGTGTCAATTTGCTCCAAAAGCACTTACAAACAGGTTTCAAGCTAGATATAATGAGATTTGCTTTAATATGAAGGAATACAAGGTTATACTAACTTTCATTTGTTTAGTTGAAATCATAAACTTTGTAATTTTGGCCTTGTCTATCTGAGGTAAGTCTATTTTTGCAAACATATGTCATTTTGCTCCAAAAGATGTTAGAACCAAGTTTCAAGCTAGATATAATCAGATTTGTTTTAAATTGAAGGAAAATAAGGTTTTTCCTAACTTTCATTTTTTTAGCTGAAATAACATTATCTTTATTTTTGGCCTTGTCTCTCTGAGGTAAGTCTGTTTTTGCAAACATGTGTCAATTTGCTACAAAAGAACTTAGAACCAGGTTTCAAGCTAGATATAATAAGATTTGCTTTAATATGAAGGAATACAAGGTTATTACTAACTTTAACTTTTTTAGCTGAAATCATAAATTTCTTAATTTTGGCCTTGTATCACTGAGGTAAGTCTGTTTTTGCAAACATGTGTCAATTTGCTCCAAAAGCACGTAGAAAGCAGGTTTCAAGCTAGATATAATAAGATTTGCTTTAATATGAAGGAATACAAGGTTATTACTTACTTTAACTTTTTTAGCTGAAATCATAAACTTTGTAATTTTGGCCTTGTATCTCTGAGGTAAGTCTGTTTTTGCAAACATGTGTCAATTTGCTCCAAAAGCACTTAGAAGCAGGTTTCAAGCTAGATACAATAAGATTTGCTTAAAATTTAATGCAAACAGGGTTTATACTAACTTTCATTTTTTTAGTTGAAATCATAAACTTTGTAATTTTGGCCTTGTCTCTGAGGTAAGTCTGTTTTTGCAAACATGTGTCAATTTGCTCCAAAAGCACTTAGAAAGCAGGTTTCAAGCTAGATATAATAAGATTTGCTTTAATATGAAGGAATACAAGGTTATTACTTACTTTAACTTTTTTAGTTGAAATTATAAACTTTGTAATTTTGGCCTTGTCTCTCTGAGGTAAGTCTGTTTTTGCAAACATGTGTCAATTTGCTCCAAAAGCACTTAGAAAGCAGGTTTCAAGCTAGATATAATAAGATTTGCTTTAATATGAAGGAATACAAGGTTATTACTTACTTTAACTTTTTTAGTTGAAATTATAAACTTTTTAATTTTGGCCTTGTCTCTCTGAGGTAAGTCTGTTTTTGCAAACATGTGTCAATTTGCTCCAAAAGCACTTACAAACAGGTTTCAAGCTAGATATAATGAGATTTGCTTTAATATGAAGGAATACAAGGTTATACTAACTTTCATTTTTTTTAGCTGAAATCATAAACTTTGTAATTTTGGCCTTGTCTCTCTGAGGTAAGTCTATTTTTGCAAACAAGTGTCATTTTGCTCCAAAAGAACTTAGAAGCAGGTTTCAACCCTAGATATAATGAGATTTGCTTTAAATTGAAGGCAAACAGGGTTTATACTAACTTTCATTTGTTTAGTTGAAATCATAAACTTTGTAATTTTGGCCTTGTCTATCTGAGGTAAGTCTATTTTTGCAAACATATGTCATTTTGCTCCAAAAGATGTTAGAACCAGGTTTCAAGCTAGATATAATCAGATTTGTTTTAAATTGAAGGAAAATAAGGTTTTTCCTAACTTTCATTTTTTTAGCTGAAATAACATTGTCTTTATTTTTGGCCTTGTCTCTCTGAGGTAAGTCTGTTTTTGCAAACATGTGTCAATTTGCTACAAAAGAACTTAGAACCAGGTTTCAAGCTAGATATAATCAGATTTGTTTTAAATTGAAGGAAAATAAGGTTTTTACTAACTTTCATTTTTTTTAGCTGAAATAACATTCTCTTTATTTTTGGCCTTGTCTCGCTGAGGTAAGCCTATTTTTGCAAATATCGGTAATTTTGCTCCAAAAGCACTTAGAAGCAGGTTTCAAGCTTGATATAATAAGATTTGCTTTTATATGAAGGAATACAAGGTTATTACTAACTTTAATTTTTTTAGCTGAAATCATAAACTTTGTAATTTTGGCCTTGTCTCTGAGGTAAGTCTGTTTTTGCAAACATGTGTCAATTTGCTCCAAAAGCACTTAGAAAGCAGGTTTCAAGCTAGATATAATAAGATTTGCTTTAATGTGAAGGAATACAAGGTTATTACTAACTTTAACTTTTTTAGCTGAAATCATAAATTTTGTAATTTTGGCCTTGTATCACTGAGGTAAGTCTGTTTTTGCAAACATGTGTCAATTTGCTCCAAAAGCACTTAGAAGCAGGTTTCAAGCTAGATACAATAAGATTTGCTTTAAATTGAATGCAAACAGGGTTTATACTAACTTTCATTTTTTTATCTGAAATAACATGCCCTTTAATTTTTGGCCTTGTCTCGCTGAGGTAAGCCTATTTCTGCAAATATCGGTAATTTTGCACCAAAAGCACTTAGAAGCAGGTTTCAAGCTAGATATAATAAGATTTGCTTTAATGTGAAGGAATACAAGGTTATTACTAACTTTAACTTTTTTAGCTGAAATCATAAATTTTGTAATTTTGGCCTTGTCTCTGAGGTAAGTCTGTTTTTGCAAACATGTGTCAATTTGCTCCAAAAGCACTTACAAACAGGTTACAAGCTAGATATAATAAGATTTGCTTTAATATGAAGGAATACAAGGTTATTACTTACTTTAACTTTTTTAGTTGAAATTATAAACTTTTTAATTTTGGCCTTGTCTCTCTGAGGTAAGTCTGTTTTTGCAAACATGTGTCAATTTGCTCCAAAAGCACTTACAAACAGGTTTCAAGCTAGATATAATGAGATTTGCTTTAATATGAAGGAATACAAGGTTATACTAACTTTCATTTGTTTAGTTGAAATCATAAACTTTGTAATTTTGGCCTTGTCTATCTGAGGTAAGTCTATTTTTGCAAACATATGTCATTTTGCTCCAAAAGATGTTAGAACCAAGTTTCAAGCTAGATATAATCAGATTTGTTTTAAATTGAAGGAAAATAAGGTTTTTCCTAACTTTCATTTTTTTAGCTGAAATAACATTATCTTTATTTTTGGCCTTGTCTCTCTGAGGTAAGTCTGTTTTTGCAAACATGTGTCAATTTGCTACAAAAGAACTTAGAACCAGGTTTCAAGCTAGATATAATAAGATTTGCTTTAATATGAAGGAATACAAGGTTATTACTAACTTTAACTTTTTTAGCTGAAATCATAAATTTCTTAATTTTGGCCTTGTATCACTGAGGTAAGTTTGTTTTTGCAAACATGTGTCAATTTGCTCCAAAAGCACGTAGAAAGCAGGTTTCAAGCTAGATATAATAAGATTTGCTTTAATATGAAGGAATACAAGGTTATTACTTACTTTAACTTTTTTAGCTGAAATCATAAACTTTGTAATTTTGGCCTTGTATCTCTGAGGTAAGTCTGTTTTTGCAAACATGTGTCAATTTGCTCCAAAAGCACTTAGAAGCAGGTTTCAAGCTAGATACAATAAGATTTGCTTAAAATTGAATGCAAACAGGGTTTATACTAACTTTCATTTTTTTAGTTGAAATCATAAACTTTGTAATTTTGGCCTTGTCTCTGAGGTAAGTCTGTTTTTGCAAACATGTGTCAATTTGCTCCAAAAGCACTTAGAAAGCAGGTTTCAAGCTAGATATAATAAGATTTGCTTTAATATGAAGGAATACAAGGTTATTACTTACTTTAACTTTTTTAGTTGAAATTATAAACTTTGTAATTTTGGCCTTGTCTCTCTGAGGTAAGTCTGTTTTTGCAAACATGTGTCAATTTGCTCCAAAAACACTTAGAAAGCAGGTTTCAAGCTAGATATAATAAGATTTGCTTTAATATGAAGGAATACAAGGTTATTACTTACTTTAACTTTTTTAGCTGAAATCATAAACTTTGTAATTTTGGCCTTGTATCTCTGAGGTAAGTCTGTTTTTGCAAACATGTGTCAATTTGCTCCAAAAGCACTTAGAAGCAGGTTTCAAGCTAGATACAATAAGATTTGCTTAAAATTGAATGCAAACAGGGTTTATACTAACTTTCATTTTTTTAGTTGAAATCATAAACTTTGTAATTTTGGCCTTGTCTCTGAGGTAAGTCTGTTTTTGCAAACATGTGTCAATTTGCTCCAAAAGCACTTAGAAAGCAGGTTTCAAGCTAGATATAATAAGATTTGCTTTAATGTGAAGGAATACAAGGTTATTACTAACTTTAACTTTTTTAACTGAAATCATAAATTTTGTAATTTTGGCCTTGTATCACTGAGGTAAGTCTGTTTTTGCAAACATGTGTCAATTTGCTCCAAAAGCACTTAGAAGCAGGTTTCAAGCTAGATACAATAAGATTTGCTTTAAATTGAATGCAAACAGGGTTTATACTAACTTTCATTTTTTTATCTGAAATAACATGCCCTTTAATTTTTGGCCTTGTCTCGCTGAGGTAAGCCTATTTCTGCAAATATCGGTAATTTTGCACCAAAAGCACTTAGAAGCAGGTTTCAAGCTAGATATAATAAGATTTGCTTTAATGTGAAGGAATACAAGGTTATTACTAACTTTAACTTTTTTAGCTGAAATCATAAATTTTGTAATTTTGGCCTTGTCTCTGAGGTAAGTCTGTTTTTGCAAACATGTGTCAATTTGCTCCAAAAGCACTTACAAACAGGTTTCAAGCTAGATATAATGAGATTTGCTTTAATATGAAGGAATACAATGTTATACTAACTTTCATTTTTTTTAGCTGAAATCATAAACTTTGTAATTTTGGCCTTGTCTCTGAGGTAAGTCTGTTTTTGCAAACATGTGTCAATTTGCTCCAAAAGCACTTAGAAAGCAGGTTTCAAGCTAGATATAATAAGATTTGCTTTAATGTGAAGGAATACAAGGTTATTACTAACTTTAACTTTTTTAACTGAAATCATAAATTTTGTAATTTTGGCCTTGTATCACTGAGGTAAGTCTGTTTTTGCAAACGTGTCAATTTGCTCCAAAAGCACTTAGAAGCAGGTTTCAAGCTAGATACAATAAGATTTGCTTTAAATTGAATGCAAACAGGGTTTATACTAACTTTCATTTTTTTTATCTGAAATAACATGCCCTTTAATTTTTGGCCTTGTCTCGCTGAGGTAAGCCTATTTCTGCAAATATCGGTAATTTTGCACCAAAAGCACTTAGAAGCAGGTTTCAAGCTAGATATAATAAGATTTGCTTTAATGTGAAGGAATACAAGGTTATTACTAACTTTAACTTTTTTAGCTGAAATCATAAATTTTGTAATTTTGGCCTTGTCTCTGAGGTAAGTCTGTTTTTGCAAACATGTGTCAATTTGCTCCAAAAGCACTTACAAACAGGTTTCAAGCTAGATATAATGAGATTTGCTTTAATATGAAGGAATACAATGTTATACTAACTTTCATTTTTTTTAGCTGAAATCATAAACTTTGTAATTTTGGCCTTGTCTCTCTGAGGTAAGTCTATTTTTGCAAACAAGTGTCATTTTGCTCCAAAAGAACTTAGAAGCAGGTTTCAACCCTAGATATAATGAGATTTGCTTTAAATTGAAGGCAAACAGGGTTTATACTAACTTTCATTTGTTTAGTTGAAATCATAAACTTTGTAATTTTGGCCTTGTCTATCTGAGGTAAGTCTATTTTTGCAAACATATGTCATTTTGCTCCAAAAGATGTTAGAACCAGGTTTCAAGCTAGATATAATCAGATTTGTTTTAAATTGAAGGAAAATAAGGTTTTTCCTAACTTTCATTTTTTTAGCTGAAATAACATTATCTTTATTTTTGGCCTTGTCTCTCTGAGGTAAGTCTGTTTTTGCAAACATGTGTCAATTTGCTACAAAAGAACTTAGAACCAGGTTTCAAGCTAGATATAATCAGATTTGTTTTAAATTGAAGGAAAATAAGGTTTTTACTAACTTTCATTTTTTTTAGCTGAAATAACATTCTCTTTATTTTTGGCCTTGTCTCGCTGAGGTAAGCCTATTTTTGCAAATATTGGTAATTTTGCTCCAAAAGCACTTAGAAGCAGGTTTCAAGCTTGATATAATAAGATTTGCTTTTATATGAAGGAATACAAGGTTATTACTAACTTTAATTTTTTTAGCTGAAATCATAAACTTTGTAATTTTGGCCTTGTCTCTGAGGTAAGTCTGTTTTTGCAAACATGTGTCAATTTGCTCCAAAAGCACTTAGAAAGCAGGTTTCAAGCTAGATATAATGTGATTTGCTTTAAATTGAAGGCAAACAGGGTTTATACTAACTTTCATTTTTTTATCTGAAATAACATGCCCTTTATTTTTGGCCTTGTCTCGCTGAGGTAAGCCTATTTCTGCAAATATCGGTAATTTTGCACCAAAAGCACTTAGAAGCAGGTTTCAAGCTAGATATAATAAGATTTGCTTTTATATGAAGGAATACAAGGTTATTACTAACTTTAATTTTTTTAGCTGAAATCATAAACTTTGTAATTTTGGCCTTGTCTCTGAGGTAAGACTGTTTTTGCAAACACGTGTCAATTTGCTCCAAAAGTACTGAGAAAGCAGGTTTCAAGCTAGATATAATAATATTTGCTTTAATATGAAGGAATACAAGGTTATTACTAACTTTAACTTTATTAGCTGAAATCATAAACTTTGTAATTTTGGCCTTGGCTCTCTGAGGTAAGTCTGTTTTTGCAAACATGTTTCAATTTGCTCCAAAAGGACTTAGAAAGCAGGTTTCAAGCTAGATATAATAACATTTGATTTAATATGAAGGAATACAAGGTTATTACTAATTTTAATTTTTTTCTTAGTTGAAATCATAAACTTTGTAATTTTGGCCTTGTCTCTCTGATGTAAGTCTATTTTTGCAAACAACTGTCATATTGCTCCAAAAGAACTTAGAAGCAGGTTTCAACCCTAGATATAATGAGATTTGCTTTAAATTGAAGGCAAACAGGGTTTATACTAACTTTCATTTTTTTTAGCTGAAATCACATACTCTTTATTTTTGGCCTTGTCTCGCTGAGGTAAGCCTTTTTTTGCAAATATCGGTCATTTTGCTCCAAAAGCACTTAGAAGCAGGTTTCAAGCTAGATATAATAAGATTTGCTTTAAATTGAAGGAAAATAAGGTTTTTTACTAACTTTAATTTTTTTATCTGAATTAACATGCTCTTTAATTTTGGCCTCGTCTCGCTGAGGTAAGCCTATTTTTGCAAATATCGGTAATTTTGCTCCAAAAGCACTTAGAAGCAGGTTTCAAGTTAGATACAATAAGATTTGCTTTAAATTGAATGCAAAAAGGGTTTATACTAACTTTCATTTTTTTAGTTGAAATCATAAACTTTGTAATTTTGGGCCATGTCTCTCTGAGGTAAGTCTGTTTTTGCAAACATGTGTCAATTTTGCTCCAAAAGCACTTAGAAGCAGATTTCAAGCTAGATATAATAAGATTTGCTTTAATATGAAGGAAATACAAGGTTATTACTAACTTTAACTATTTTAGCTGAAATCATAAACTTTGTAATTTTGGCCTTGTCTCTCTGAGGTAAGTCTGTTTTTGCAAACATGTGTCAATTTGCTCCAAAAGAACTTAGAAGCAGGTTTCAACCCTAGATATAATGAGATTTGCTTTAAATTGAAGGCAAACAGGGTTTATACTAACTTTCATATGTTTAGCTGAAATCACATACTCTTTATTTTTGGCCTTGTCTCGCTGAGGTAAGCCTATTTTTTGCAAATATCGGTATTTTTGCTCCAAAAGCACTTAGAAGCAGGTTTCAAGCTAGATACAATAAGATTTGCTTTAAATTGAATGCAAAAAGGGTTTATACTAACTTTCATTTTTTTAGTTGAAATCATAAACTTTGTAATTTTGGCCATTACTCTCTGAGGTAAGTCTGTTTTTTGCAAACATGTGTCAATTTGCTCCAAAAGCACTTAGAAGCTGATTTCAAGCTAGATATAATAAGATTTGCTTTAATATGAAGGAATACAATGTTATTACTAACTTTAACTATTTTAGCTGAAATCATAAACTTTGTAATTTTGGCCTTGTCTCTCTGAGGTAAGTCTGTTTTTGCAAACATGTGTCAATTTGCTCCAAAAAGCACTTAGAAGCAGGTTTCAAGCTAGATACAATAAGATTTGCTTTAAATTGAATGCAAAAAGGGGTTTATACTAACTTTCATTTTTTTAGTTAAAATCATAAACTTTGTAATTTTGGCCTTGTCTCTCTGAGGTAAGTCTGTTTTTGCAAACATGTGTCAATTTGCTCCAAAAGCACTTACAAGCAGGTTTCAAGCTAGATATAATAAGATTTACTTTAATATGAATGCAAACAGTGTTTATACTAACTTTCTTTTTTTTAGTTGAAATCATAAACTTTGTAATTTTGGCCTTGTCTCTCTGAGGTAAGTCTATTTTGGCAAACATCTGTCATTTTGCTCCAAAAAGCACTTAGAATCAGGTTTCAAACTTAGATATAATAAGATTTGCTTTAATATGAAGGAATACAAGGTTATTACTAACTTTAATTTTTTTAGCTGAAATCATAAACTTTGTAATTTTGGCCTTGTCTCTGAGGTAAGTCTGTTTTTTGCAAACATGTGTCAATTTGCTCCAAAAGCACTTAGAAAGCAGGTTTCAAGCTAGATATAATGTGATTTGCTTTAAATTGAAGGCAAACAGGGTTTATACTAACTTTCATTTTTTTTATCTGAAATAACATGCCCTTTATTTTTGGCCTTGTCTCGCTGAGGTAAGCCTATTTCTGCAAATATCGGTAATTTTGCACCAAAAGCACTTAGAAGCAGGTTTCAAGCTAGATATAATAAGATTTGCTTTTATATGAAGGGAAATATGAAGGATTACAAGGTTATTACTAACTTTAACTTTATTAGCTGAAATCATAAACTTTGTAATTTTGGCCTTGGCTCTCTGAGGTAAGTCTGTTTTTGCAACATGTTTCAATTTGCTCCAAAAGGACTTAGAAAGCAGGTTCAAGCTAGATATAATAACATTTGATTTAATATGAAGGAATACAAGGGTTATTACTAATTTTAATTTTTTTCTTAGTTGAAATCATAAACTTTGTAATTTTGTTCTTGTCTCTCTGATGTAAGCTCATTTTAGCAAACAACTGTCATATTGCTCCAAAAGAACTTAGAATGCAGGTTTCAACCCTAGATATAATGAGATTTGCTTTAAATTGAAGGCAAACAGGGTTATACTAACTTTCATTTTTTTAGCTGAAATCACATACTCTTTATTTTTTGGCCTTGTCTCTGCTGAGGTAAGCCTTTTTTTGCAAATATCAATCATTTTGCTCCAAAAGCACTGAGAAACAAGTTTCAAGCCTAGATATAATAAGATTGGCTTTAATATGAAGGCAAACAGGGTTATACTAACTTTCACTTTGTTAGCTGAAATCATAAACTTTGAAATTTTGGCATTGGCTATCTGAGGTAAGTCTGATTTCTAGCAAACATGTTTCAATTTGCTCCAAAAGGATCTTAGAAGCAGGTTTCAAGCTAGATATAATAAGATTTGATTTAATATGAAGGAATACAAGGTTATTACTAATTTTAATTTTTTTCTTAGTTGAAATCATAAACTTTGTAATTTTGTTCTTGTCTCTCTGATGTAAGTCTATTTTTGCAAACAACTGTCATATTGCTCCAAAAGAACTTAGAAGCAGGTTTTCAACCCTAGATATAATGAGATTTGCTTTAAATTGAAGGCAAACAGGGTTTATACTAACTTTCATTTTTTTAGCTGAAATCACATACTCTTTATTTTTGGCCTTGTCTCGCTGAGGTAAGCCTTTTTTTGCAAATATCAATCATTTTGCTCCAAAAGCACTGAGAAACAAGTTTCAAGCCTAGATATAATAAGATTGGCTTTAAATTGAAGGCAAACAGGGTTTATACTAACTTTCATTTGTTTAGTTGAAATCATAAACTTTGAAATTTTGGCATTGTCTATCTGAGTTAAGTCTATTTCTACAAACATATGTCATTTTGCTCCAAAAGATCTTAGAACCAGGTTTCAAGCTAGATATAATAAGATTTGCTTTAAATTGAAGGAAAATAAGGTTTTTACTAACTTTAATTTTTTATCTGAAATAACATGCTCTTTATTTTTGGCCTTGTCTCGCTGAGGTAAGCCTATTTTTGCAAATATCGGTAATTTTGCTCCAAAAGCACTTAGAAGCAGGTTTCAAGCTAGATACAATAAGATTTGCTTTAAATTGAATGCAAAAAGGGTTTATACTAACTTTCATTTTTTTAGTTGAAATCATAAACTTTTGTAATTTTGGCCATGTCTCTCTGAGGTAAGTCTGTTTTTGCAAACATGTGTCAATTTGCTCCAAAAGCACTTAGAAGCAGATTTCAAGCTAGATATAATAAGATTTGCTTTAATATGAAGGAATACAAGGTTATTACTAACTTTAACTATTTTAGCTGAAATCATAAACTTTGTAATTTTGGCCTTGTCTCTCTGAGGTAAGTCTGTTTTTGCAAACATGTGTCAATTTGCTCCAAAAGCACTTAGAAGCAGGTTTCAAGCTAGATACAATAAGATTTGCTTTAAATTGAATGCAAAAAGGTTTATACTAACTTTCATTTTTTTAGTTAAAATCATAAACTTTGTAATTTTGGCCTTGTCTCTCTGAGGTAAGTCTGTTTTTGCAAACATGTGTCAATTTGCTCCAAAAGCACTTACAAGCAGGTTTCAAGCTAGATATAATAAGATTTACTTTAATATGAATGCAAACAGGGTTTATACTAACTTTCATTTTTTTAGTTGAAATCATAAACTTTGTAATTTTGGCCTTGTCTCTCTGAGGTAAGTCTATTTTGGCAAACATCTGTCATTTTGCTCCAAAAGCACTTAGAATCAGGTTTCAAACTTAGATATAATAAGATTTGCTTTAATATGAAGGAATACAAGGTTATTACTAACTTTAATTTTTTTAGCTGAAATCATAAACTTTGTAATTTTGGCCTTGTCTCTGAGGTAAGTCTGTTTTTGCAAACATGTGTCAATTTGCTCCAAAAGCACGTAGAAGCAGGTTTCAAGCTAGATATAATAAGATTTGCTTTAATATGAAGGAATAAGGTTATTACTAACTTTAACTTTTTTAGCTGATATCATAAACTTTGTAATTTTGGACTTGTCTCTCTGAGGTAAGTCTGTTTTTGCAAACATGTGTCAATTTGCTCCAAAAGAACTTAGAAGCAGGTTTCAACCCTAGATATAATGAGATTTGCTTTAAATTGAAGGCAAACAGGGTTTATACTAACTTTCATTTCTTTAGCTGAAATCACATACTCTTTATTTTTGGCCTTGTCTCGCTGAGGTAAGCCTTTTTTTGCAAATATCGATCATTTTGCTCCAAAAGCACTGAGAAACAAGTTTCAAGCCTAGATATAATAAGATTGGCTTTAAATTGAAGGCAAACAGGGTTTATACTAACTTTCATTTGTTTAGTTGAAATCATAAACTTTGAAATTTTGGCATTGTCTATCTGAGTTAAGTCTATTTCTACAAACATATGTCATTTTGCTCCAAAAGATCTTAGAACCAGGTTTCAAGCTAGATATAATAAGATTTGCTTTAAATTGAAGGAAAATAAGGTTTTTACTAACTTTAATTTTTTTATCTGAAATAACATGCTCTTTATTTTTGGCCTTGTCTCGCTGAGGTAAGCCTATTTTTTGCAAATATCGGTAATTTTGCTCCAAAGGCACTTAGAAGCAGGTTTCAAGCTAGATACAATAAGATTTGCTTTAAATTGAATGCAAAAAGGGTTTATACTAACTTTCATTTTTTAGTTGAAATCATAAACTTTGTAATTTTGGCCATGTCTCTCTGAGGTAAGTCTGTTTTTGCAAACATGTGTCAATTTGCTCCAAAAGCACTTAGAAGCAGATTTCAAGCTAGATATAATAAGATTTGCTTTAATATGAAGGAATACAAGGTTATTACTAACTTTAACTATTTTAGCTGAAATCATAAACTTTGTAATTTTGGCCTTGTCTCTCTGAGGTAAGTCTGTTTTTGCAAACATGTGTCAATTTGCTCCAAAAGAACTTAGAAGCAGGTTTCAACCCTAGATATAATGAGATTTGCTTTAAATTGAAGGCAAACAGGGTTTATACTAACTTTCATTTTTTTAGCTGAAATCACATACTCTTTATTTTTGGCCTTGTCTCGCTGAGGTAAGCCTTTTTTTTGCAAATATCGGTCATTTTGCTCCAAAAGCACTGAGAAACAAGTTTCAAGCTTAGATATAATAAGATTGGCTTTAAATTGAAGGCAAACAGGGTTTATACAAACTTTCATTTGTTTAGTTGAAATCATAAACTTTGAAATTTTGGCATTGTCTATCTGAGGTAAGTCTATTTCTACAAACATATGTCATTTTGCTCCAAAAGATCTTAGAACCAGGTTTCAAGCTAGATATAATAAGATTTGCTTTAAATTGAAGGAAAATAAGGTTTTTACTAACTTTAATTTTTTTATCTGAAATAACATGCTCTTTATTTTTGGCCTTGTCTCGCTGAGGTAAGTCTGTTTTTGCAAACATGTGTCAATTTGCTCCAAAAGCACTTACAAGCAGGTTTCAAGCTAGATATAATAAGATTTACTTTAATATGAATGCAAACAGGGTTTATACTAACTTTCATTTTTTTAGTTGAAATCATAAACTTTGTAATTTTGGCCTTGTCTCTCTGAGGTAAGTCTATTTTGGCAAACATCTGTCATTTTGCTCCAAAAGCACTTAGAATCAGGTTTCAAACTTAGATATAATAAGATTTGCTTTAATATGAAGGAATACAAGGTTATTACTAACTTTAATTTTTTTAGCTGAAATCATAAACTTTGTAATTTTGGCCTTGTCTCTGAGGTAAGTCTGTTTTTGCAAACATGTGTCAATTTGCTCCAAAAGAACTTAGAAGCAGGTTTCAAACTTAGATATAATAAGATTTGCTTTAATATGAAGGCAAACAGGGTTTATACTAACTTTCATTTTTTTTAGCTGAAATCACATACTCTTTATTTTTGGCCTTGTCTCGCTGAGGTAAGCCTTTTTTTGCAAATATCAATCATTTTGCTCCAAAAGCACTGAGAAACAAGTTTCAAGCCTAGATATAATAAGATTGGCTTTAAATTGAAGGCAAACAGGGTTTATACTAACTTTCATTTGTTTAGTTGAAATCATAAACTTTGAAATTTTGGCATTGTCTATCTGAGTTAAGTCTATTTCTACAAACATATGTCATTTTGCTCCAAAAGATCTTAGAACCAGGTTTCAAGCTAGATATAATAAGATTTGCTTTAAATTGAAGGAAAATAAGGTTTTTACTAACTTTAATTTTTTTATCTGAAATAACATGCTCTTTATTTTTGGCCTTGTCTCGCTGAGGTAAGCCTATTTTTGCAAATATCGGTAATTTTGCTCCAAAAGCACTTAGAAGCAGGTTTCAAGCTAGATACAATAAGATTTGCTTTAAATTGAATGCAAAAAGGGTTTATACTAACTTTCATTTTTTTAGTTGAAATCATAAACTTTGTAATTTTGGCCATGTCTCTCTGAGGTAAGTCTGTTTTTGCAAACATGTGTCAATTTGCTCCAAAAGCACTTAGAAGCAGATTTCAAGCTAGATATAATAAGATTTGCTTTAATATGAAGGAATACAAGGTTATTACTAACTTTAACTATTTTAGCTGAAATCATAAACTTTGTAATTTTGGCCTTGTCTCTCTGAGGTAAGTCTGTTTTTGCAAACATGTGTCAATTTGCTCCAAAAGCACTTAGAAGCAGGTTTCAAGCTAGATACAATAAGATTTGCTTTAAATTGAATGCGAAAAGGGTTTATACTAACTTTCATTTTTTTAGTTAAAATCATAAACTTTGTAATTTTGGCCTTGTTTCTCTGAGGTAAGTCTGTTTTTGCAAACATGTGTCAATTTGCTCCAAAAGCACTTACAAGCAGGTTTCAAGCTAGATATAATAAGATTTACTTTAATATGAATGCAAACAGGGTTTATACTAACTTTCATTTTTTTAGTTGAAATCATAAACTTTGTAATTTTGGCCTTGTCTCTCTGAGGTAAGTCTATTTTGGCAAACATCTGTCATTTTGCTCCAAAAGCACTTAGAATCAGGTTTCAAACTTAGATATAATAAGATTTGCTTTAATATGAAGGAATACAAGGTTATTACTAACTTTAATCTTTTTAGCTGAAATCATAAACTTTGTAATTTTGGCCTTGTCTCTGAGGTAAGTCTGTTTTTGCAAACATGTGTCAATTTGCTCCAAAAGCACGTAGAAGCAGGTTTCAAGCTAGATATAATAAGATTTGCTTTAATATGAAGGAATACAAGGTTATTACTAACTTTAACTTTTTTAGCTGATATCATAAACTTTGTAATTTTGGACTTGTCTCTCTGAGGTAAGTCTGTTTTTGCAAACATGTGTCAATTTGCTCCAAAAGAACTTAGAAGCAGGTTTCAACCCTAGATATAATGAGATTTGCTTTAAATTGAAGGCAAACAGGGTTTATACTAACTTTCATTTCTTTAGCTGAAATCACATACTCTTTATTTTTGGCCTTGTCTCGCTGAGGTAAGCCTTTTTTTGCAAATATCGATCATTTTGCTCCAAAAGCACTGAGAAACAAGTTTCAAGCCTAGATATAATAAGATTGGCTTTAAATTGAAGGCAAACAGGGTTTATACTAACTTTCATTTGTTTAGTTGAAATCATAAACTTTGAAATTTTGGCATTGTCTATCTGAGTTAAGTCTATTTCTACAAACATATGTCATTTTGCTCCAAAAGATCTTAGAACCAGGTTTCAAGCTAGATATAATAAGATTTGCTTTAAATTGAAGGAAAATAAGGTTTTTACTAACTTTAATTTTTTTATCTGAAATAACATGCTCTTTATTTTTGGCCTTGTCTCGCTGAGGTAAGCCTATTTTTGCAAATATCGGTAATTTTGCTCCAAAAGCACTTAGAAGCAGGTTTCAAGCTAGATACAATAAGATTTGCTTTAAATTGAATGCAAAAAGGGTTTATACTAACTTTCATTTTTTAGTTGAAATCATAAACTTTGTAATTTTGGCCATGTCTCTCTGAGGTAAGTCTGTTTTTGCAAACATGTGTCAATTTGCTCCAAAAGCACTTAGAAGCAGATTTCAAGCTAGATATAATAAGATTTGCTTTAATATGAAGGAATACAAGGTTATTACTAACTTTAACTATTTTAGCTGAAATCATAAACTTTGTAATTTTGGCCTTGTCTCTCTGAGGTAAGTCTGTTTTTGCAAACATGTGTCAATTTGCTCCAAAAGCACTTAGAAGCAGGTTTCAAGCTAGATACAATAAGATTTGCTTTAAATTGAATGCGAAAAGGGTTTATACTAACTTTCATTTTTTTAGTTAAAATCATAAACTTTGTAATTTTGGCCTTGTCTCTCTGAGGTAAGTCTGTTTTTGCAAACATGTGTCAATTTGCTCCAAAAGCACTTACAAGCAGGTTTCAAGCTAGATATAATAAGATTTACTTTAATATGAATGCAAACAGGGTTTATACTAACTTTCATTTTTTTAGTTGAAATCATAAACTTTGTAATTTTGGCCTTGTCTCTCTGAGGTAAGTCTATTTTGGCAAACATCTGTCATTTTGCTCCAAAAGCACTTAGAATCAGGTTTCAAACTTAGATATAATAAGATTTGCTTTAATATGAAGGAATACAAGGTTATTACTAACTTTAATTTTTTTAGCTGAAATCATAAACTTTGTAATTTTGGCCTTGTCTCTGAGGTAAGTCTGTTTTTGCAAACATGTGTCAATTTGCTCCAAAAGCACGTAGAAGCAGGTTTCAAGCTAGATATAATAAGATTTGCTTTAATATGAAGGAATACAAGGTTATTACTAACTTTAACTTTTTTAGCTGATATCATAAACTTTGTAATTTTGGACTTGTCTCTCTGAGGTAAGTCTGTTTTTGCAAACATGTGTCAATTTGCTCCAAAAGAACTTAGAAGCAGGTTTCAACCCTAGATATAATGAGATTTGCTTTAAATTGAAGGCAAACAGGGTTTATACTAACTTTCATTTCTTTAGCTGAAATCACATACTCTTTATTTTTGGCCTTGTCTCGCTGAGGTAAGCCTTTTTTTGCAAATATCGATCATTTTGCTCCAAAAGCACTGAGAAACAAGTTTCAAGCCTAGATATAATAAGATTGGCTTTAAATTGAAGGCAAACAGGGTTTATACTAACTTTCATTTGTTTAGTTGAAATCATAAACTTTGAAATTTTGGCATTGTCTATCTGAGTTAAGTCTATTTCTACAAACATATGTCATTTTGCTCCAAAAGATCTTAGAACCAGGTTTCAAGCTAGATATAATAAGATTTGCTTTAAATTGAAGGAAAATAAGGTTTTTACTAACTTTAATTTTTTTATCTGAAATAACATGCTCTTTATTTTTGGCCTTGTCTCGCTGAGGTAAGCCTATTTTTGCAAATATCGGTAATTTTGCTCCAAAGGCACTTAGAAGCAGGTTTCAAGCTAGATACAATAAGATTTGCTTTAAATTGAATGCAAAAAGGGTTTATACTAACTTTCATTTTTTAGTTGAAATCATAAACTTTGTAATTTTGGCCATGTCTCTCTGAGGTAAGTCTGTTTTTGCAAACATGTGTCAATTTGCTCCAAAAGCACTTAGAAGCAGATTTCAAGCTAGATATAATAAGATTTGCTTTAATATGAAGGAATACAAGGTTATTACTAACTTTAACTATTTTAGCTGAAATCATAAACTTTGTAATTTTGGCCTTGTCTCTCTGAGGTAAGTCTGTTTTTGCAAACATGTGTCAATTTGCTCCAAAAGAACTTAGAAGCAGGTTTCAACCCTAGATATAATGAGATTTGCTTTAAATTGAAGGCAAACAGGGTTTATACTAACTTTCATTTTTTTAGCTGAAATCACATACTCTTTATTTTTGGCCTTGTCTCGCTGAGGTAAGCCTTTTTTTTGCAAATATCGGTCATTTTGCTCCAAAAGCACTGAGAAACAAGTTTCAAGCTTAGATATAATAAGATTGGCTTTAAATTGAAGGCAAACAGGGTTTATACTAACTTTCATTTGTTTAGTTGAAATCATAAACTTTGAAATTTTGGCATTGTCTATCTGAGGTAAGTCTATTTCTACAAACATATGTCATTTTGCTCCAAAAGATCTTAGAACCAGGTTTCAAGCTAGATATAATAAGATTTGCTTTAAATTGAAGGAAAATAAGGTTTTTACTAACTTTAATTTTTTTATCTGAAATAACATGCTCTTTATTTTTGGCCTTGTCTCGCTGAGGTAAGTCTGTTTTTGCAAACATGTGTCAATTTGCTCCAAAAGCACTTACAAGCAGGTTTCAAGCTAGATATAATAAGATTTACTTTAATATGAATGCAAACAGGGTTTATACTAACTTTCATTTTTTTAGTTGAAATCATAAACTTTGTAATTTTGGCCTTGTCTCTCTGAGGTAAGTCTATTTTGGCAAACATCTGTCATTTTGCTCCAAAAGCACTTAGAATCAGGTTTCAAACTTAGATATAATAAGATTTGCTTTAATATGAAGGAATACAAGGTTATTACTAACTTTAATTTTTTTAGCTGAAATCATAAACTTTGTAATTTTGGCCTTGTAACTGAGGTAAGTCTGTTTTTGCAAACATGTTTCAATTTGCTCCAAAAGCACGTAGAAGCAGGTTTCAAGCGAGATATGATAAGATTTGCTTTAATATGAAGGAATACAAGGTTATTACTAACTTTAACATTTTTAGCTGATATCATAAACTTTGTAATTTTGGACTTGTCTCTCTGAGGTAAGTCTGTTTTTGCAAACATGTGTCAATTTGCTCCAAAAGAACTTAGAAGCAGGTTTCAACCCTAGATATAATGAGATTTGCTTTAAATTGAAGGCAAACAAGGTTTATACTAACTTTCATTTTTTTAGCTGAAATCACATACTCTTTATTTTTGGCCTTGTCTCGCTGAGGTAAGCCTATTTTTGCAAATATCGGTAATTTTGCTCCAAAAGCACTTAGAAGCAGGTTTCAAGCTAGATACAATAAGATTTGCTTTAAATTGAATGCAAAAAGGGTTTATACTAACTTTCATTTTTTTAGTTGAAATCATAAACTTTGTAATTTTGGCCATGTCTCTCTGAGGTAAGTCTGTTTTTGCAAACATGTGTCAATTTGCTCCAAAAGCACTTAGAAGCAGATTTCAAGCTAGATATAATAAGATTTGCTTTAATATGAAGGAATACAAGGTTATTACTAACTTTAACTATTTTAGCTGAAATCATAAACGTTGTAATTTTGGCCTTGTCTCTCTGAGGTAAGTCTGTTTTTGCAAACATGTGTCAATTTGCTCCAAAAGAACTTAGAAGCAGGTTTCAACCCTAGATATAATGAGATTTGCTTTAAATTGAAGGCAAACAGGGTTTATACTAACTTTCATTTTTTTAGTTGAAATCATAAACTTTGTAATTTTGGCCATGTCTCTCTGAGGTAAGTCTGTTTTTGCAAACATGTGTCAATTTGCTCCAAAAGCACTTAGAAGCAGATTTCAAGCTAGATATAATAAGATTTGCTTTAATATGAAGGAATACAAGGTTATTACTAACTTTAACTATTTTAGCTGAAATCATAAACTTTGTAATTTTGGCATTGTCTATCTGAGGTAAGTCTATTTCTACAAACATATGTCATTTTGCTCCAAAAGATCTTAGAACCAGGTTTCAAGCTAGATATAATAAGATTTGCTTTAAATTGAAGGAAAATAAGGTTTTTACTAACTTTAAATTTTTTATCTGAAATAACATGCTCTTTATTTTTGGCCTTGTCTCGCTGAGGTAAGCCTATTTTTGCAAATATCGGTAATTTTGCTCCAAAAGCACTTAGAAGCAGGTTTCAAGCTAGATACAATAAGATTTGCTTTAAATTGAATGCAAAAAGGGTTTATACTAACTTTCATTTTTTTAGTTGAAATCATAAACTTTGTAATGTTGGCCTTGTCTCTCTGAGGTAAGTCTGTTTTTGCAAACATGTGTCAATTTGCTCCAAAAGCACTTAGAAGCAGGTTTCAAGCTAGATACAATAAGATTTGCTTTAAATTGAATGCAAAAAGGGTTTATACTAACTTTCATTTTTTTAGTTGAAATCATAAACTTTGAAATTTTGGCATTGTCTATCTGAGGTAAGTCTATTTCTACAAACATATGTCATTTTGCTCCAAAAGATCTTAGAACCAGGTTTCAAGCTAGATATAATAAGATTTGCTTTAAATTGAAGGAAAATAAGGTTTTTACTAACTTTAATTTTTTTATCTGAAATAACATGCTCTTTATTTTTGGCCTTGTCTCGCTGAGGTAAGCCTATTTTTGCAAATATCGGTAATTTTGCTCCAAAAGCACTTAGAAGCAGGTTTCAAGCTAGATACAATAAGATTTGCTTTAAATTGAATGCAAAAAGGGTTTATACTAACTTTCATTTTTTTAGTTGAAATCATAAACTTTGTAATTTTGGCCATGTCTCTCTGAGGTAAGTCTGTTTTTGCAAACATGTGTCAATTTGCTCCAAAAGCATTTAGAAGCAGATTTCAAGCTAGATATAATAAGATTTGCTTTAATATGAAGGAATACAAGGTTATTACTAACTTTAACTATTTTAGCTGAAATCATAAACGTTGTAATTTTGGCCTTGTCTCTCTGAGGTAAGTCTGTTTTTGCAAACAAGTGTCATATTGCTCCAAAAGCACTTAGAAGCAGGTTTCAACCCTAGATATAATGAGATTTGCTCTAAATTGAAGGCAAACAGGGTTTATACTAACTTTCATTTTTGTAGCTGAAATCACATACTCTTTATTTTTGGCCTTGTCTCGCTGAGGTAAGCCTATTTTTGCAAATATCGGTCATTTTGTTCCAAAAGCACTGGGAAGCAGGTTTCAAGCTTAGATATAATGAGATTTGCTTTAAATTGAAGGCAAACAGGGTTTATACTAACTTTCATTTGTTTAGTTGAAATCATAAACTTTGTAATTTTGGCCTTGTCTATCTGAGGTAAGTTTATTTTTTGCAAACACATGTCATTTTGATCCACAAGATGTTAGAACCAGGTTTCAAGCTAGATATAATCAGATTTGTTTTAAATTGAAGGAAAATAAGGTTTTTACTAACTTTCATTTTTTTAGCTGAAATAACATTCTCTTTATTTTTGGCCTTGTCTCTCTGAGGTAAGTCTGTTTTTGCAAACATGTGCCAATTTGCTACTAAAGCACTTAGAAGCAGGTTTCAAGCTAGATATAATAAGATTTGCTTTAATAAGAAGGAATACAAGGTTATTAATAACTTTATTTTTTTAGCTGAAATCATAAACTTTGTAGTTTTGGACTTGTCTCTCTGAGGTAAGTCTGTTTTTGCAAACAATTGTCAAATTGCTCCAAAAGCACTTAGAACCAGGATTCAAGCTAGATTTAATCAGATTTGCTTTAAATTGAAGGAAAATAAGGTTTTTACTAACTTTCATTTTTTTTAGCTGAAATCACATGCTCTTTATTTTTGGCCTTGTCTCGCTGAGGTAAACCTATTTTTGCAAATATCGGTAATTTTGCTCCAAAAGCACTTAGAAGCAGGTTTCAAGCTAGATATAATAAGATTTGCTTTAATATGAAGGAATACAAGGTTATTACTACCTTTAACTTTTTTAGCTGAAATCATAAACTTTGTAATTTTGGCCTTGTCTCTCTGAGGTAAGTCTATTTTTGCCAACAAGTGTCATATTGCTCCAAAAGCACTTAGAAGCAGGTTTCAACCCTAGATATAATGAGATTTGCTCTAAATTGAAGGCAAACAGGGTTTATACTAACTTTCATTTTTGTAGCTGAAATCACATACTCTTTATTTTTGGCCTTGTCTCGCTGAGGTAAGCCTATTTTTGCAAATATCTGTCATTTTGCTCCAAAAGCACTGAGAAGCAGGTTTCAAGCTTAGATATAATGAGATTTGCTTTAAATTGAAGGCAAACAGGGTTTATACTAACTTTCATTCGTTTAGTTGAAATCATAAACTTTGTAATTTTGGCCTTGTCTATCTGAGGTAAGTTTATTTTTGCAAACATATGTCATTTTGCTCCAAAAGATGTTAGAACCAGGTTTCAAGCTAGATATAATCAGATTTGTTTTAAATTGAAGGAAAATAAGGTTTTTACTAACTTTCATTTTTTCAGCTGAAATAACATTCTCTTTATTTTTGGCCTTGTCTCTCTGAGGTAAGTCTGTTTTTGCAAACATGTGCCAATTTGCTACTAAAGCACTTAGAAGCAGGTTTCAAGCTAGATATAATAAGATTTGCTTTAATAAGAAGGAATACAAGGTTATTAATAACTTTATTTTTTTAGCTGAAATCATAAACTTTGTAGTTTTGGACTTGTCTCTCTGAGGTAAGTCTGTTTTTGCAAACAATTGTCAAATTGCTCCAAAAGCACTTAGAAACCAGGATTCAAGCTAGATTTAATCAGATTTGCTTTAAATTGAAGGAAAATAAGGTTTTTACTAACTTTCATTTTTTTTAGCTGAAATCACATGCTCTTTATTTTTGGCCTTGTCTCGCTGAGGTAAACCTATTTTTGCAAATATCGGTAATTTTGCTCCAAAAGCACTTAGAAGCAGGTTTCAAGCTAGATATAATAAGATTTGCTTTAATATGAAGGAATACAAGGTTATTACTACCTTTAACTTTTTTAGCTGAAGTCATTAACTTTGTAATTTTTGACTTGTCTCTCTGAGATAAGTCTATTTTTGCAAACAAGTGTCATATTGCTCCAAAATAACTTAGAAGCAGGTTTCAACCCTAGATATAATGAGATTTGCTTTAAATTGAAGGCAAAAATAAGGTTTTTACTAACTTTCATTTTTGTAGCTGAAAGCACATGCTCTTTATTTTTGGCCTTGTCTCGCTGAGGTAAACCTATTTTTGCAAATATCGGTAATTTTGCTCCAAAAGCACTAAGAAGCAGGTTTCAAGCTAGATATAATAAGATTTGCTTTAATATGAAGGAATACAAGGTTTTTACTAACTTTCATTTTTTTAGCTGAAATCATAAACTTTATAGTTTTGGACTTGTCTCTCTGAGGTAAGTCTGTTTTTGCAATCAAGTGTCAAATTGCTCCAAAAGCACTTAGAAGCAG
Organism: Lophius americanus; assembly: GCA_037951165.1. Taxonomy (NCBI): domain Eukaryota; kingdom Metazoa; phylum Chordata; class Actinopteri; order Lophiiformes; family Lophiidae; genus Lophius; species Lophius americanus. Next base: position 32,439 of record JBBDHG010000580.1, read on the forward strand.
GTTTCAAGCTAGATATAATCAGATTTGCTTTAAATTGAAGGAAAATAAGGTTTTTACTAACTTTAATTTTTTTTAGCTGAAATCACATGCTCTTTATTTTTGATCTTGTCTCGCTGAGGTAAACCTATTTCTGCAAATATCGGTAATTTTGCTCCAAAAGCAATTAGAAGCAGGTTTCAAGCTAGATATAATAAGATTTGCTTTAATATGAAGGAATACAAGGTTATTACTAACTTTCATTTTTTTAGCTGAAATCATAAACTTTGTAATTTTGGCCTTGTCTCTCTTAGGTAAGTCTGTTTTTGCAAACAAGTGTTAATTTGCTCCAAAAGCACTTAGAAGCAGGTTTCAACCCTAGATATAATAAGATTTGCTTTAATATGAAGGAATTCAAGGTTATTACTAATTTTCATTTTTTTAGCTGAAATCATAAACTTTGTAATTCTTTCCTTGTCTCTCTGAGGTAAGTCTGTTTTTGCAAACATGTTTCAATTTGCTCCAAAAGCACTTAAATTGAATGCAAACAGGGTTTATACTAACTTTCATTTTTTTAGTTGAAATCATAAACTTTGTAATTTTGGCCTTGTCTCTCTGAGGTAAGTCTGTTTTTGCAAACATGTGTCAATTTGCTCCAAAATCACTTAGAAGAAGGTTTAAAGCTAGATACAATAAGATTTGCTTTAAATTGAATGCAAACAGGGTTTATACTAACTTTCATTTTTGTAGCTGAAATCACATACTCTTTATTTTTGGCCTTGTCTCGCTGAGGTAAGCCTATTTTTGCAAATATCGGTCATTTTGCTCCAAAAGCACTGAGAAGCAGGTTCAAGCTTAGATATAATGAGATTTGCTTTAAATTGAAGGCAAACAGGGTTTATACTAACTTTCATTCGTTTAGTTGAAATCATAAACTTTGTAATTTTGGCCTTGTCTATCTGAGGTAAGTTTATTTTTGCAAACATATGTCATTTTGCTCCAAAAGATGTTAGAACCAGGTTTCAAGCTAGATATAATCAGATTTGTTTTAAATTGAAGGAAAATAAGGTTTTTACTAACTTTCATTTTTTTAGCTGAAATAACATTCTCTTTATTTTTGGCCTTGTCTCTCTGAGGTAAGTCTGTTTTTGCAAACATGTGCCAATTTGCTACTAAAGCACTTAGAAGCAGGTTTCAAGCTAGATATAATAAGATTTGCTTTAATAAGAAGGAATACAAGGTTATTAATAACTTTATTTTTTTAGCTGAAATCATAAACTTTGTAGTTTTGGACTTGTCTCTCTGAGGTAAGTCTGTTTTTGCAAACAATTGTCAAATTGCTCCAAAAGCACTTAAAACCAGGATTCAAGCTAGATTTAATCAGATTTGCTTTAAATTGAAGGAAAATAAGGTTTTTACTAACTTTCATTTTTTTTAGCTGAAATCACATGCTCTTTATTTTTGGCCTTGTCTCGCTGAGGTAAACCTATTTTTGCAAATATCGGTAATTTTGCTTCAAAAGCACTTAGAAGCAGGTTTCAAGCTAGATATAATAAGATTTGCTTTAATATGAAGGAATACAAGGTTATTACTACCTTTAACTTTTTTAGCTGAAATCATAAACTTTGTAATTTTGGCCTTGTCTATCTGAGGTAAGTCTATTTTTGCAAACAAGTGTCATATTGCTCCAAAAGCACTTAGAAGCAGGTTTCAACCCTAGATATAATGAGATTTGCTCTAAATTGAAGGCAAACAGGGTTTATACTAACTTTCATTTTTGTAGCTGAAATCACATACTCTTTATTTTTGGCCTTGTCTCGCTGAGGTAAGCCTATTTTTGCAAATATCGGTCATTTTGCTCCAAAAGCACTGAGAAGCAGGTTTTAAGCTTAGATATAATGAGATTTGCTTTAAATTGAAGGCAAACAGGGTTTATACTAACTTTCATTTGTTTAGTTGAAATCATAAACTTTGTAATTTTGGCCTTGTCTATCTGAGGTAAGTCTATTTTTGCAAACATATCTCATTTTGCTCCAAAAGATGTTAGAACCAGGTTTCAAGCTAGATATAATCAGATTTGTTTTAAATTGAAGGAAAATAAGGTTTTTACTAACTTTCATTTTTTTTTAGCTGAAATAACATTCTCTTTATTTTTGGCCTCGTCTCTCTGAGGTAAGTCTGTTTTTGCAAACATGTGTCAATTTGCTCCAAAAGCACTTAGAAGCAGGTTTCAAGCTAGATTTAATAAGATTTGCTTTAATATGAAGGAATACAAGGTTATTACTAACTTTAACTTTTTTAGCTGAAATCATTAACTTTGTAATTTTTGACTTGTCTCTCTGAGATAAGTCTATTTTTGCAAACAAGTGTCATATTGCTCCAAAATAACTTAGAAGCAGGTTTCAACCCTAGATATAATGAGATTTGCTTTAAATTGAAGGCAAACAGGGTTTATACTAACTTTCATTTTTTTAGCTGAAATCATAAACTTTATAGTTTTGGAGTTGTCTCTCTGAGGTAAGTCTGTTTTTGCAATCAAGTGTCAAATTGCTCCAAAAGCACTTAGAAGCAGGTTTCAAGCTAGATATAATCAGATTTGCTTTAAATTGAAGGAAAATAAGGTTTTTACTAACTTTAATTTTTTTTAGCTGAAATCACATGCTCTTTATTTTTGATCTTGTCTCGCTGAGGTAAACCTATTTCTGCAAATATCGGTAATTTTGCTCCAAAAGCAATTAAAAGCAGGTTTCAAGCTAGATATAATAAGATTTGCTTTAATATGAAGGAATACAAGGTTATTACTAACTTTAACTTTTTTAGTTGAAATCATAAACTTTGTAATTCTGGCCTTGTCTCTCTGAGGTAAGTCTGTTTTTGCAAACATGTTTCAATTTGCTCCAAAAGCACTTAGAAGCAGGTTTCAAGCTAGATACAATAAGATTTGCTTAAAATTGAATGCAAACAGGGTTTATACTAACTTTCATTTTTTTAGTTGAAATCATAAACTTTGTAATTTTGGCCTTGTCTCTCTGAGGTAAGTCTGTTTTTGCAAACATGTGTCAATTTGCTCCAAAAGCACTTAGAAGCAGGTTTCAAGCTAGATACAATAAAATTTGCTTTAAATTGAATGCAAACAGGGTTTATACTAACTTTCATTTTTTTAGTTGAAATCATAAACTTTGTAATTCTTGCCTTGTCTCTCTGAGGTAAGTCTATTTTGCAAACAAGTGTCATATTGCTCCAAAAGAACTTAGAAGCAGGTTTCAACCCTAGATATAATGAGATTTGCTTTAAATTGAAGGCAAACAGGGTTTATACTAACTTTCATTTTTGTAGCTGAAATCACATACTCTTTATTTTTGGCCTTGTCTCGCTGAGGTAAGTCTATTTTTGCAAATATCGGTCATTTTGCTCCAAAAGCACTGAGAAGCAGGTTCAAGCTTAGATATAATGAGATTTGCTTTAAATTGAAGGCAAACAGGGTTTATACTAACTTTCATTCGTTTAGTTGAAATCATAAACTTTGTAATTTTGGCCTTGTCTCTCTGAGGTAAGTCTGTTTTTGCAAACATGTGTCAATTTGCTCCAAAAGCACTTAGAAGCAGGTTTCAAGCTAGATACAATAAGATTTGCTTTAAATTGAATGCAAACAGGGTTTATACTAACTTTCATTTTTTTAGTTGAAATCATAAACTTTGTAATTCTTGCCTTGTCTCTCTGAGGTAAGTCTATTTTGCAAACAAGTGTCATATTGCTCCAAAAGAACTTAGAAGCAGGTTTCAACCCTAGATATAATGAGATTTGCTCTAAATTGAAGGCAAACAGGGTTTATACTAACTTTCATTTTTGTAGCTGAAATCACATACTCTTTATTTTTGGCCTTGTCTCGCTGAGGTAAGCCTATTTTTGCAAATATCTGTCAATTTGCTCCAAAAGCACTGAGAAGCAGGTTTCAAGCTTAGATATAATGAGATTTGCTTTAAATTGAAGGCAAACAGGGTTTATACTAACTTTCATTTTTTTAGTTGAAATCATAAACTTTGTAATTTTGGCCTTGTCTATCTGTGGTAAGTCTATTTTTGCAAACATATCTCATTTTGCTCCAAAAGCACTGAGAAGAACGTTTCAACCCTAGATATAATGAGATTTGCTTTAAATTGAAGGCAAACAGGGTTTATACTAACTTTCATTTGTTTAGTTGAAATCATAAACTTTGTAATTTTGGCCTTGTCTCTCTGAGGTAAGTCTGTTTTTGCAAACATGTGTCAATTTGCTCCAAAAGCACTTAGAAGCAGGTTTCAAGCTAGATACAATAAAATTTGCTTTAAATTGAATGCAAACAGGGTTTATACTAACTTTCATTTTTTTAGTTGAAATCATAAACTTTGTAATTCTTGCCTTGTCTCTCTGAGGTAAGTCTATTTTGCAAACAAGTGTCATATTGCTCCAAAAGAACTTAGAAGCAGGTTTCAACCCTAGATATAATGAGATTTGCTTTAAATTGAAGGCAAACAGGGTTTATACTAACTTTCATTTTTGTAGCTGAAATCACATACTCTTTATTTTTGGCCTTGTCTCGCTGAGGTAAGTCTATTTTTGCAAATATCGGTCATTTTGCTCCAAAAGCACTGAGAAGCAGGTTCAAGCTTAGATATAATGAGATTTGCTTTAAATTGAAGGCAAACAGGGTTTACACTAACTTTCATTTGTTTAGTTGAAATCATAAACTTTGTAATTTTGGCCTTGTCTCTCTGAGGTAAGTCTGTTTTTGCAAACATGTGTCAATTTGCTCCAAAAGCACTTAGAAGCAGGTTTCAAGCTAGATACAATAAGATTTGCTTTAAATTGAATGCAAACAGGGTTTATACTAACTTTCATTTTTTTAGTTGAAATCATAAACTTTGTAATTCTTGCCTTGTCTCTCTGAGGTAAGTCTATTTTGCAAACAAGTGTCATATTGCTCCAAAAGAACTTAGAAGCAGGTTTCAACCCTAGATATAATGAGATTTGCTTTAAATTGAAGGCAAACAGGGTTTATACAAACTTTCATTCGTTTAGTTGAAATCATAAACTTTGTAATTTTGGCCTTGTCTATCTGAGGTAAGTTTATTTTTTGCAAACATATGTCATTTTGATCCACAAGATGTTAGAACCAGGTTTCAAGCTAGATATAATCAGATTTGTTTTAAATTGAAGGAAAATAAGGTTTTTACTAACTTTCATTTTTTTAGCTGAAATAACATTCTCTTTATTTTTGGCCTTGTCTCTCTGAGGTAAGTCTGTTTTTGCAAACATGTGCCAATTTGCTACTAAAGCACTTAGAAGCAGGTTTCAAGCTAGATATAATAAGATTTGCTTTAATAAGAAGGAATACAAGGTTATTAATAACTTTATTTTTTTAGCTGAAATCATAAACTTTGTAGTTTTGGACTTGTCTCTCTGAGGTAAGTCTGTTTTTGCAAACAATTTTCAAATTGCTCCAAAAGCACTTAGAACCAGGATTCAAGCTAGATTTAATCAGATTTGCTTTAAATTGAAGGAAAATAAGGTTTTTACTAACTTTCATTTTTTTTAGCTGAAATCACATGCTCTTTATTTTTGGCCTTGTCTCGCTGAGGTAAACCTATTTTTGCAAATATCGGTAATTTTGCTCCAAAAGCACTTAGAAGCAGGTTTCAAGCTAGATATAATAAGATTTGCTTTAATATGAAGGAATACAAGGTTATTACTACCTTTAACTTTTTTAGCTGAAATCATAAACTTTGTAATTTTGGCCTTGTCTCTCTGAGGTAAGTCTATTTTTGCCAACAAGTGTCATATTGCTCCAAAAGCACTTAGAAGCAGGTTTCAACCCTAGATATAATGAGATTTGCTCTAAATTGAAGGCAAACAGGGTTTATACTAACTTTCATTTTTTTAGCTGAAATCACATACTCTTTATTTTTGGCCTTGTCTCGCTGAGGTAAGCCTATTTTTGCAAATATCTGTCAATTTGCTCCAAAAGCACTGAGAAGCAGGTTTCAAGCTTAGATATAATGAGATTTGCTTTAAATTGAAGGCAAACAGGGTTTATACTAACTTTCATTTTTTTAGTTGAAATCATAAACTTTGTAATTTTGGCCTTGTCTATCTGTGGTAAGTCTATTTTTGCAAACATATCTCATTTTGCTCCAAAAGCACTGAGAAGAACGTTTCAACCCTAGATATAATGAGATTTGCTTTAAATTGAAGGCAAACAGGGTTTATACTAACTTTCATTTGTTTAGTTGAAATCATAAACTTTTTAATTTTGGCCTTGTCTCTCTGAGGTAAGTCTGTTTTTGCAAACATGTGTCAATTTGCTCCAAAAGCACTTAGAAGCAGGTTTCAAGCTAGATACAATAAAATTTGCTTTAAATTGAATGCAAACAGGGTTTATACTAACTTTCATTTTTTTAGTTGAAATCATAAACTTTGTAATTCTTGCCTTGTCTCTCTGAGGTAAGTCTATTTTGCAAACAAGTGTCATATTGCTCCAAAAGAACTTAGAAGCAGGTTTCAACCCTAGATATAATGAGATTTGCTTTAAATTGAAGGCAAACAGGGTTTATACTAACTTTCATTTTTGTAGCTGAAATCACATACTCTTTATTTTTGGCCTTGTCTCGCTGAGGTAAGTCTATTTTTGCAAATATCGGTCATTTTGCTCCAAAAGCACTGAGAAGCAGGTTCAAGCTTAGATATAATGAGATTTGCTTTAAATTGAAGGCAAACAGGGTTTATACTAACTTTCATTCGTTTAGTTGAAATCATAAACTTTGTAATTTTGGCCTTGTCTCTCTGAGGTAAGTCTGTTTTTGCAAACATGTGTCAATTTGCTCCAAAAGCACTTAGAAGCAGGTTTCAAGCTAGATACAATAAGATTTGCTTTAAATTGAATGCAAACAGGGTTTATACTAACTTTAATTTTTTTATTTGAAATCATAAACTTTGTAATTCTTGCCTTGTCTCTCTGAGGTAAGTCTATTTTGCAAACAAGTGTCATATTGCTCCAAAAGAACTTAGAAGCAGGTTTCAACCCTAGATATAATTAGATTTGCTTTAAATTGAAGGCAAACAGGGTTTATACAAACTTTCATTCGTTTAGTTGAAATCATAAACTTTGTAATTTTGGCCTTGTCTATCTGAGGTAAGTTTATTTTTTGCAAACATATGTCATTTTGATCCACAAGATGTTAGAACCAGGTTTCAAGCTAGATATAATCAGATTTGTTTTAAATTGAAGGAAAATAAGGTTTTTACTAACTTTCATTTTTTTAGCTGAAATAACATTCTCTTTATTTTTGGCCTTGTCTCTCTGAGGTAAGTCTGTTTTTGCAAACATGTGCCAATTTGCTACTAAAGCACTTAGAAGCAGGTTTCAAGCTAGATATAATAAGATTTGCTTTAATAAGAAGGAATACAAGGTTATTAATAACTTTATTTTTTTAGCTGAAATCATAAACTTTGTAGTTTTGGACTTGTCTCTCTGAGGTAAGTCTGTTTTTGCAAACAATTGTCAAATTGCTCCAAAAGCACTTAGAACCAGGATTCAAGCTAGATTTAATCAGATTTGCTTTAAATTGAAGGAAAATAAGGTTTTTACTAACTTTCATTTTTTTTAGCTGAAATCACATGCTCTTTATTTTTGGCCTTGTCTCGCTGAGGTAAACCTATTTTTGCAAATATCGGTAATTTTGCTCCAAAAGCACTTAGAAGCAGGTTTCAAGCTAGATATAATAAGATTTGCTTTAATATGAAGGAATACAAGGTTATTACTACCTTTAACTTTTTTAGCTGAAATCATAAACTTTGTAATTTTGGCCTTGTCTCTCTGAGGTAAGTCTATTTTTGCCAACAAGTGTCATATTGCTCCAAAAGCACTTAGAAGCAGGTTTCAACCCTAGATATAATGAGATTTGCTCTAAATTGAAGGCAAACAGGGTTTATACTAACTTTCATTTTTGTAGCTGAAATCACATACTCTTTATTTTTGGCCTTGTCTCGCTGAGGTAAGCCTATTTTTGCAAATATCTGTCATTTTGCTCCAAAAGCACTGAGAAGCAGGTTTCAAGCTTAGATATAATGAGATTTGCTTTAAATTGAAGGCAAACAGGGTTTATACTAACTTTCATTTGTTTAGTTGAAATCATAAACTTTGTAATTTTGGCCTTGTCTATCTGTGGTAAGTCTATTTTTGCAAACATATCTCATTTTGCTCCAAAAGCACTGAGAAGAACGTTTCAACCCTAGATATAATGAGATTTGCTTTAAATTGAAGGCAAACAGGGTTTATACTAACTTTCATTTGTTTAGTTGAAATCATAAACTTTGTAATTTTGGCCTTGTCTATCTGAGGTAAGTCTATTTTTGCAAACATATGTCATTTTGCTCCAAAAGATGTTAGAACCACGTTTCAAGCTAGATATAATCAGATTTGTTTTAAATTGAAGGAAAATAAGGTTTTTACTAACTTTTATTTTTTTAGCTGAAATCATAAACTTTGTAGTTTTGGACTTGTCTCTCTGTGATAAGTCTGTTTTTGCAAACAAGTGTCATATTGCTCCAAAAGCACTTAGAAGCAGGTTTCAACCCTAGATATAATGAGATTTGCTCTAAATTGAAGGCAAACAGGGTTTATACTAACTTTCATTTTTGTAGCTGAAATCACATACTCTTTATTTTTGGCCTTGTCTCGCTGAGGTAAGCCTATTTTTGCAAATATCGGTCATTTTGTTCCAAAAGCACTGGGAAGCAGGTTTCAAGCTTAGATATAATGAGATTTGCTTTAAATTGAAGGCAAACAGGGTTTATACTAACTTTCATTTGTTTAGTTGAAATCATAAACTTTGTAATTTTGGCCTTGTCTATCTGAGGTAAGTCTATTTTTGCAAACATATCTCATTTTGCTCCAAAAGCACTGAGAAGCACGTTTCAACCCTAGATATAATGAGATTTGCTTTAAATTGAAGGCAAACAGGGTTTATACTAACTTTCATTTGTTTAGTTGAAATCATAAACTTTGTAATTTTGGCCTTGTCTATCTGAGGTAAGTCTATTTTTGCAAAAATATGTCATTTTGCTCCAAAAGAACTTAGAACATCGTTTCAAGCTAGATATAATCAGATTTGTTTTAAATTGAAGGAAAATAAGGTTTTTACTAACTTTTATTTTTTTAGCTGAAATCATAAACTTTGTAGTTTTGGACTTGTCTCTCTGTGATAAGTCTGTTTTTGCAAACAAGTGTGAAATTGCTCCAAAAGCACTTAGAAGCAGGTTTCAAGCTAGATATAATAAGATTTGCTTTAAATTGAAAGCAAACAGGGTTTGTACTAACTTTCATTTTTTTAGTTGAAATCATAAACTTTGTAATTTTGGCCTTGTCTCTCTGAGGTAAGTCTGTTTTTGCAAACATGTGTCAATTTGCTCCAAAAGCACTTAGAAGCAGGTTTCAAGCTAGATACAATAAGATTTGCTTTAAATTGAATGCAAACAGGGTTTATACTAACTTTCATTTTTTTAGTTGAAATCATAAACTTTGTAAGTCTTGCCTTGTCTCTCTGAGGTAAGTCTATTTTGCAAACAAGTGTCATATTGCTCCAAAAGAACTTAGAAGCAGGTTTCAACCCTAGATATAATGAGATTTGCTTTAAATTGAAGGCAAACAGGGTTTATACAAACTTTCATTCGTTTAGTTGAAATCATAAACTTTGTAATTTTGGCCTTGTCTATCTGAGGTAAGTTTATTTTTTGCAAACATATGTCATTTTGATCCACAAGATGTTAGAACCAGGTTTCAAGCTAGATATAATCAGATTTGTTTTAAATTGAAGGAAAATAAGGTTTTTACTAACTTTCATTTTTTTAGCTGAAATAACATTCTCTTTATTTTTGGCCTTGTCTCTCTGAGGTAAGTCTGTTTTTGCAAACATGTGCCAATTTGCTACTAAAGCACTTAGAAGCAGGTTTCAAGCTAGATATAATAAGATTTGCTTTAATAAGAAGGAATACAAGGTTATTAATAACTTTATTTTTTTAGCTGAAATCATAAACTTTGTAGTTTTGGACTTGTCTCTCTGAGGTAAGTCTGTTTTTGCAAACAATTGTCAAATTGCTCCAAAAGCACTTAGAACCAGGATTCAAGCTAGATTTAATCAGATTTGCTTTAAATTGAAGGAAAATAAGGTTTTTACTAACTTTCATTTTTTTTAGCTGAAATCACATGCTCTTTATTTTTGGCCTTGTCTCGCTGAGGTAAACCTATTTTTGCAAATATCGGTAATTTTGCTCCAAAAGCACTTAGAAGCAGGTTTCAAGCTAGATATAATAAGATTTGCTTTAATATGAAGGAATACAAGGTTATTACTACCTTTAACTTTTTTAGCTGAAATCATAAACTTTGTAATTTTGGCCTTGTCTCTCTGAGGTAAGTCTATTTTTGCAAACAAGTGTCATATTGCTCCAAAAGCACTTAGAAGCAGGTTTCAACCCCAGATATAATGAGATTTGCTCTAAATTGAAGGCAAACAGGGTTTGTACTAACTTTCATTTTTGTAGCTGAAATCACATACTCTTTATTTTTGGCCTTGTCTCGCTGAGGTAAGCCTATTTTTGCAAATATCGGTCATTTTGTTCCAAAAGCACTGGGAAGCAGGTTTCAAGCTTAGATATAATGAGATTTGCTTTAAATTGAAGGCAAACAGGGTTTATACTAATTTTCATTTGTTTAGTTGAAATCATAAACTTTGTAATTTTGGCCTTGTCTATCTGAGGTAAGTCTATTTTTGCAAACATATCTCATTTTGCTCCAAAAGCACTGAGAAGAACGTTTCAACTCTAGATATAATGAGATTTGCTTTAAATTGAAGGCAAACAGGGTTTATACTAACTTTCATTTGTTTAGTTGAAATCATAAACTTTGTAATTTTGGCCTTGTCTATCTGAGGTAAGTCTATTTTTGCAAACATATGTCATTTTGCTCCAAAAGATGTTAGAACCACGTTTCAAGCTAGATATAATCAGATTTGTTTTAAATTGAAGGAAAATAAGGTTTTTACTAACTTTTATTTTTTTAGCTGAAATCATAAACTTTGTAGTTTTGGACTTGTCTCTCTGTGATAAGTCTGTTTTTGCAAACAAGTGTCAAATTGCTCCAAAAGCACTTAGAAGCAGGTTTCAAGCTAGATATAATAAGATTTGCTTTAAATTGAAAGCAAACAGGGTTTGTACTAACTTTCATTTTTTTAGTTGAAATCATAAACTTTGTAATTTTGGCCTTGTCTCTCTGAGGTAAGTCTATTTTTGCCAACAAGTGTCATATTGCTCCAAAAGCACTTAGAAGCAGGTTTCAACCCTAGATATAATGAGATTTGCTCTAAATTGAAGGCAAACAGGGTTTATACTAACTTTCATTTTTGTAGCTGAAATCACATACTCTTTATTTTTGGCCTTGTCTCGCTGAGGTAAGCCTATTTTTGAAAATATCTGTCATTTTGCTCCAAAAGCACTGAGAAGCAGGTTTCAAGCTTAGATA
>JBBDHG010000581.1:0-71019 GCA_037951165.1 Lophius americanus
CTGCTTCTAAGTGCTTTTGGAGCAAATTGACAAATATTTTCAAAAACAGACTCACCTCAGAGAGACAAGGCCAAAATTACAAAGTTTTTGATTTCAACTAAAAAAAATGAAAGTTAGTAATAACCTTGTATTACTTCATGTTAAAGCAAATCTTATTATATCTAGCTGGAAACCTGCTTCTAAGTGCTTTTGGAGCAAATTGACAATTTTTTTCAAAAACAGACTTACCTCAGAGAGACAAGGCCAAAATTACAAAGTTTATGATTTCAACTAAAAAAATGAAAGTTAGCAATAACCTTGTATTACTTCATAATAAAGCAAATCTTATTATATCTAGCTTGAAACCTGCTTCTAAGTGCTTTTGGAGCAAATTGACACATTTTTTCAAAAACAGACTTAACTCAGAGAGACAAGGCCAAAATTACAAAGTTTATGATTTCAGCTAAAATCATGAAAGTTAGTAATAACCTTGTATTCCTTCATATTAAAGCAAATATTATTTTATCTAGCTTGAAACCTGCTTCTAAGTCCTTTTGCAGCAAATTGACAAATGTTTGCAAAAACAGACTTACCTCAGAGAGACAAGGCCAAAATTACAAAGTTTATGATTTCAGCTAAAAAAATTAAAGTTAGTAATAACCTTGTATTACTTCATGTTAAAGCAAATCTTATCATATCTATCTTGAAACCTGCTTCTAAGTGCTTTTGGAGCAAATTGACAAATTTTTTCAAAAACAGACTTACCTCAGAGAGACAAGGCCAAAATTACAAAGTTTATGATTTCAACTAAAAAAATGAAAGTTAGTAATAACCTTGTATTACTTCATATTAAAGCAAATCTTATTATATCTAGTGTTGAAACCTGCTTCTAAGTGCTTTTGGAGCAAATTGAAAGGTTTGCAAAAACAGACTTACCTCAGAGACCCAAAAGGCCAAAATTACAAAGTTTATGACTTCAGCTAAAAAAATTAAAGTTAGTAATAACCTTGTATTCCTTCATATTAAAGAAAATCTTATTATATCTAGCTTGAAACCTGTTTCTTAGTACTTTTGGAGCAAATTGACACATGTTTTCAAAAACAGACTTACCTCAGAGAGACAAGGAAAAAAATTACAAAGTTTATGATTTCAGCTAAAAAAATTAAAGTTAGTAGTAACCTTGTATTACTTCATATTAAAGCAAATCTTATTATATCTAGTGTTGAAACCTGCTTCTAAGTGCTTTTGGAGCAAATTGACAGGTTTGCAAAAACAGACTTACCTCAGAGACCCAAAAGGCCAAAATTAAAAAGTTTATGACTTCAGCTAAAAAAAAATAAAGTTAGTAATAACCTTGTATTCCTTCATATTAAAGAAAATCTTATTATATCTAGGTTGAAACCTTTTTCTAAGTGCTTTTGGAGCAAATTGACATGTTTGCAAAAACAGACTTACCTCAGAGTCCCACAAGGCCAAAATTACAAAGTTTATGATTTCAGCTAAAAAAATTAAAGTTAGTAATAACCTTGTATTCCTTCATATTAAAGGTAATCTTATTATATCTAGCTTGAAACCTGCTTCTAAGTGCTTTTGGAGCAAATTGACACATTTTTTCAAAAACAGACTTACTTCAGAGAGACAAGGCCAAAATTACAAAGTTTATGATTTCAGCTAAAATAATGAAAGTTAGTAATAACCTTGTATTCCTTCATATTAAAGGTAATCTTATGATATCTAGCTTGAAACCTGCTTCTAAGTGCTTTTGGAGCAAATTGACAAATATTTTCAAAAACAGACTCACCTCAGAGAGACAAGGCCAAAATTACAAAGTTTTTGATTTCAACTAAAAAAATGAAAGTTAGTAATAACCTTGTATTACTTCATGTTAAAGCAAATCTTATTATATCTAGCTGGAAACCTGCTTCTAAGTGCTTTTGGAGCAAATTGACAATTTTTTTCAAAAACAGACTTACCTCAGAGAGACAAGGCCAAAATTACAAAGTTTATGATTTCAACTAAAAAAATGAAAGTTAGCAATAACCTTGTATTACTTCATAATAAAGCAAATCTTATTATATCTAGCTTGAAACCTGCTTCTAAGTGCTTTTGGAGCAAATTGACACATTTTTTCAAAAACAGACTTAACTCAGAGAGACAAGGCCAAAATTACAAAGTTTATGATTTCAGCTAAAATCATGAAAGTTAGTAATAACCTTGTATTCCTTCATATTAAAGCAAATATTATTTTATCTAGCTTGAAACCTGCTTCTAAGTCCTTTTGCAGCAAATTGACAAATGTTTGCAAAAACAGACTTACCTCAGAGAGACAAGGCCAAAATTACAAAGTTTATGATTTCAGCTAAAAAAATTAAAGTTAGTAATAACCTTGTATTACTTCATATTAAAGCAAATCTTATTATATCTAGCTTGAAACCTGCTTCTAAGTGCTTTTGGAGCAAATTGACACATTTTTTCACAAACAGACTTACCTCAGAGAGACAAGGCCAAAATTACAAAGTTTATGATTTCAGCTAAAATAATGAAAGTTAGTAATAACCTTGTATTCCTTCATATTAAAGCAAATATTATTATATCTAGATTGAAACCTGCTTCTAAGTGCTTTTGCAGCAAATTGACAAATGTTTGCAAAAACAGACTTACCACAGAGAGACAAGGCCAAAATTACAAAGTTTATGATTTCAGCTAAAAAAATTAAAGATAGTAATAACCTTGTATTACTTCATATTAAAGCAAATCTTATTATATCTAGTGTTGAAACCTGCTCCTAAGTGCTTTTGGAGAAAATTGACAGGTTTGCAAAAACAGACTTACCTCAGAGACCCAAAAGGCCAAAATTAAAAAGTTTATGACTTCAGCTAAAAAAAATTAAAGTTAGTAATAACCTTGTATTCCTTCATATTAAAGAAAATCTTATTATATCTAGGTTGAAACCTTTTTCTAAGTGCTTTTGGAGCAAATTGACATGTTTGCAAAAACAGACTTACCTCAGAGTCCCACAAGGCCAAAATTACAAAGTTTATGATTTCAGCTAAAAAAATTAAAGTTAGTAATAACCTTGTATTCCTTCATATTAAAGGTAATCTTATTATATCTAGCTTGAAAACTGCTTCTAAGTGCTTTTGGAGCAAATTGACACATTTTTTCAAAAACAGACTTACTTCAGAGAGACAAGGCCAAAATTACAAAGTTTATGATTTCAGCTAAAATAATGAAAGTTAGTAATAACCTTGTATTCCTTCATATTAAAGGTAATCTTATGATATCTAGCTTGAAACCTGCTTCTAAGTGCTTTTGGAGCAAATTGACAAATATTTTCAAAAACAGACTCACCTCAGAGAGACAAGGCCAAAATTACAAAGTTTTTGATTTCAACTAAAAAAATGAAAGTTAGTAATAACCTTGTATTACTTCATGTTAAAGCAAATCTTATTATATCTAGCTGGAAACCTGCTTCTAAGTGCTTTTGGAGCAAATTGACAATTTTTTTCAAAAACAGACTTACCTCAGAGAGACAAGGCCAAAATTACAAAGTTTATGATTTCAACTAAAAAAATGAAAGTTAGCAATAACCTTGTATTACTTCATAATAAAGCAAATCTTATTATATCTAGCTTGAAACCTGCTTCTAATTGCTTTTGGAGCAAATTGACACATTTTTTCAAAAACAGACTTACCTCAGAGAGACAAGGCCAAAATTACAGAGTTTATGATTTCAGCTAAAAAAATTAAAGTTAGTAATAACCTTGTATTACTTCAAGTTAAAGCAAATCTTATTATATCTAGCTTGAAACCTGCTTCTAAGTGCTTTTGGAGTAAATTGACACATTTTTTCAAAAACAGACCTACCCCAGAGAGACAAGGCCAAAAATACAAAGTTTATGATTTCAGCTAAAAAAATTTAAGTTAGTAATAACCTTGTATTACTTCATGTTAAAGCAAAGCTTATTATATCTAGCTTCAAACCTTCTTCTAAGTGCTTTTGGAGAAAATTGAAAGGTTTGCAAAAACAGACTTACCTCAGAGACCCAAAATGCCAAAATTACAAAGTTTATGACTTCAGCTAAAAAAAATTAAAGTTAGTAATAACCTTGTATTCCTTCATATTAAAGAAAATCTTATTATATCTAATTTGAAACCTGTTTCTTAGTACTTTTGGAGCAAATTGACACATGTTTGCAAAAACAGACTTACCTCAGAGAGACAAGGCCAAAATTACAAAGTTTATGATTTCAGCTAAAAAAATTAAAGTTAGTAATAACCTTGTATTACTTCATGTTAAAGCAAAGCTTATTATATCTAGCTTGAAACCTTCTTCTAAGTGCTTTTGGAGCAAATTGACACATTTTTTTCAAAAACAGACTTACCTCAGAGAGACAAGGCAAAAATTACAAAGTTTATGATTTCAGGAAAAAAAATTTAAGTTAGTAATAACCTTGTATTCCTTCATATTAAAGCAAATTTTATTATATCTAGTGTTGAAACCTGCTTCTAAGTGCTTTTGGAGCAAATTGACAGGTTTGCAAAAACAGACTTACCTCAGAGACCCAAAAGGCCAAAATTACAAAATTTATGATTTCAGCTAAAAAAATTAAAGTTAGTAATAACCTTGTATTACTTCATGTTAAAGCAAATCTTATTATATCTAGCTTGAAACCTGCTTCTAAGTGCTTTTGGAGCAAATTGACAATTTTTTTCAAATACAGACTTACCTCAGAGAGACAAGGCAAAAATTACAAAGTTTATGATTTCAGCTAAAAAAATTAAAGTTAGTAATAACCTTGTATTACTTCATGTTAAAGCAAATCTTATCATATCTATCTTGAAACCTGCTTCTAAGTGCTTTTGGAGCAAATTGACAAATGTTTTCAAAAACAGACTTACCTCAGAGAGACAAGGCCAAAATTACAAAGTTTATGATTTCAACTAAAAAAATGAAAGTTAGTAATAACCTTGTATTACTTCATATTAAAGCAAATCTTATTATATCTAGTGTTGAAACCTGCTTCTAAGTGCTTTTGGAGCAAATTGACAGGTTTGCAAAAACAGACTTACCTCAGAGACCCAAAAGGCCAAAATTACAAAGTTTATGACTTCAGCTAAAAAAAATGATAGTTAGTAATAACCTTGTATTCCTTCATATTAAAGCAAATCTTATTATATCTAGCTTGAAGCCTGCTTCTAAGTGCTTTTGGAGCAAATTGACAAATTTTTTCAAAAACAGACTTACCTCAGAGAGACAAGGCAAAAATTACAAAGTTTATGAGTTCAACTAAAAAAATAAAAGTTAGTAATAACCTTGTATTACTTCATATTAAAGCAAATCTTATTATATCTAGCTTGAAACCTGCTTCTAAGTGCTTTTGGAGCAAATTGACACATTTTTCAAAAACAGACTTACCCCAGAGAGACAAGGCCAAAAATACAAAGTTTATGATTTCAGCTAAAAAAATTTAAGTTAGTAATAACCTTGTATTCCTTCATATTAAAGCAAATCTTATTATATCTAGCTTGAAACCTGCTTCTAAGTGCTTTTGGAGCAAATTGACACATGTTTGCAAAAACATACTTACCTCAGAGAGACAAGGCCAAAATTACAAAGTTTATGATTTCAGCTAAAAAAATTAAAGTTAGTAATAACCTTGTATTACTTCATGTTAAAGCAAAGCTTATTATATCTAGCTTGAAACCTTCTTCTAAGTGCTTTTGGAGCAAATTGACACATTTTTTCAAAAACAGACTTACCTCAGAGAGACAAGGCCAAAATTACAAAGTTTATGATTTCAGCTAAAAAAATTAAAGTTAGTAATAACCTTGTATTACTTCATGTTAAAGCAAATCTTATTATATCTAGCTTGAAACCTGCTTCTAAGTGCTTTTGGAGCAAATTGACACATGTTTGCAAAAACAGACTTACCTCAGAGGCCCAAAAGGCCAAAATTACAAAGTTTATGATTTCAACTAAAAAAATGAAAGTTAGTAATAACCTTGTATTACTTCATATTAAAGCAAATCTTATTATATCTAGCTTGAAACCTGCTTCTAAGTGCTTTTGGAGCAAATTGACACATTTTTCAAAAACAGACTTACCCCAGAGAGACAAGGCCAAAAATACAAAGTTTATGATTTCAGCTAAAAAAATTTAAGTTAGTAATAACCTTGTATTACTTCATGTTAAAGCAAAGCTTATTATATCTAGCTTGAAACCTTCTTCTAAGTGCTTTTGGAGAAAATTGAAAGGTTTGCAAAAACAGACTTACCTCAGAGACCCAAAATGCCAAAATTACAAAGTTTATGACTTCAGCTAAAAAAAATTAAAGTTAGTAATAACCTTGTATTCCTTCATATTAAAGAAAATCTTATTATATCTAATTTGAAACCTGTTTCTTAGTACTTTTGGAGCAAATTGACACATGTTTGCAAAAACAGACTTACCTCAGAGAGACAAGGCCAAAATTACAAAGTTTATGATTTCAGCTAAAAAAATTAAAGTTAGTAATAACCTTGTATTACTTCATGTTAAAGCAAAGCTTATTATATCTAGCTTGAAACCTTCTTCTAAGTGCTTTTGGAGCAAATTGACACATTTTTTTCAAAAACAGACTTACCTCAGAGAGACAAGGCAAAAATTACAAAGTTTATGATTTCAGGAAAAAAAATTTAAGTTAGTAATAACCTTGTATTCCTTCATATTAAAGCAAATTTTATTATATCTAGTGTTGAAACCTGCTTCTAAGTGCTTTTGGAGCAAATTGACAGGTTTGCAAAAACAGACTTACCTCAGAGACCCAAAAGGCCAAAATTACAAAATTTATGATTTCAGCTAAAAAAATTAAAGTTAGTAATAACCTTGTATTACTTCATGTTAAAGCAAATCTTATTATATCTAGCTTGAAACCTGCTTCTAAGTGCTTTTGGAGCAAATTGACAATTTTTTTCAAAAACAGACTTACCTCAGAGAGACAAGGCAAAAATTACAAAGTTTATGATTTCAGCTAAAAAAATTAAAGTTAGTAATAACCTTGTATTACTTCATGTTAAAGCAAATCTTATCATATCTATCTTGAAACCTGCTTCTAAGTGCTTTTGGAGCAAATTGACAAATGTTTTCAAAAACAGACTTACCTCAGAGAGACAAGGCCAAAATTACAAAGTTTATGATTTCAACTAAAAAAATGAAAGTTAGTAATAACCTTGTATTACTTCATATTAAAGCAAATCTTATTATATCTAGTGTTGAAACCTGCTTCTAAGTGCTTTTGGAGCAAATTGACAGGTTTGCAAAAACAGACTTACCTCAGAGACCCAAAAGGCCAAAATTACAAAGTTTATGACTTCAGCTAAAAAAAATTAAAGTTAGTAATAACCTTGTATTCCTTCATATTAAAGCAAATCTTATTATATCTAGCTTGAAGCCTGCTTCTAAGTGCTTTTGGAGCAAATTGACAATTTTTTTCAAAAACAGACTTACCTCAGAGAGACAAGGCAAAAATTACAAAGTTTATGAGTTCAACTAAAAAATTAAAAGTTAGTAATAACCTTGTATTACTTCATATTAAAGCAAATCTTATTATATCTAGCTTGAAACCTGCTTCTAAGTGCTTTTGGAGCAAATTGACACATTTTTCAAAAACAGACTTACCCCAGAGAGACAAGGCCAAAAATACAAAGTTTATGATTTCAGCTAAAAAAATTTAAGTTAGTAATAACCTTGTATTCCTTCATATTAAAGCAAATCTTATTATATCTAGCTTGAAACCTGCTTCTAAGTGCTTTTGGAGCAAATTGACACATGTTTGCAAAAACATACTTACCTCAGAGAGACAAGGCCAAAATTACAAAGTTTATGATTTCAGCTAAAAAAATTAAAGTTAGTAATAACCTTGTATTACTTCATGTTAAAGCAAAGCTTATTATATCTAGCTTGAAACCTTCTTCTAAGTGCTTTTGGAGCAAATTGACACATTTTTTCAAAAACAGACTTACCTCAGAGAGACAAGGCCAAAATTACAAAGTTTATGATTTCAGCTAAAAAAATTAAAGTTAGTAATAACCTTGTATTACTTCATGTTAAAGCAAATCTTATTATATCTAGCTTGAAACCTGCTTCTAAGTGCTTTTGGAGCAAATTGACAAATTTTTTCAAAAACAGACTTACCTCAGAGAGACAAGGCCAAAATTACAAAGTTTATGATTTCAACTAAAAAAATGAAAGTTAGTAATAACCTTGTATTACTTCATATTAAAGCAAATCTTATTATATCTAGTGTTGAAACCTGCTTCTAAGTGCTTTTGGAGCAAATTGACAGGTTTGCAAAAACAGACTTACCTCAGAGACCCAAAAGGCCAAAATTACAAAGTTTATGATTTCAGCTAAAAATATTAAAGTTAGTAATAACCTTGTATTACTTCATTTTAAAGCAAATCTTATTATATCTAGCTTGAAACCTGCTTCTAAGTGCTTTTGGAGCAAATTGACAATTTTTTTCAAAAACAGACTTACCTCAGAGAGACAAGGCAAAAATTACAAAGTTTATGATTTCAGCTAAAAAAATTAAAGTTAGTAATAACCTTGTATTACTTCATGTTAAAGCAAATCTTATCATATCTATCTTGAAACCTGCTTCTAAGTGTTTTTGGAGCAAATTGACAAATTTTTTCAAAAACAGACTTACCTCAGAGAGACAAGGCCAAAATTACAAAGTTTATGATTTCAACTAAAAACATGAAAGTTAGTAATAACCTTGTATTACTTCATATTAAAGCAAATCTTATTATATCTAGTGTTGAAACCTGCTTCTAAGTGCTTTTGGAGCAAATTGACAGGTTTTCAAAAACAGACTTACCTCAGAGACCCAAAAGGCCAAAATTACAAAGTTTATGACTTCAGCTAAAAAAAATGATAGTTAGTAATAACCTTGTATTCCTTCATATTAAAGCAAATCTTATTATATCTAGCTTGAAGCCTGCTTCTAAGTGCTTTTGGAGCAAATTGACAAATTTTTTCAAAAACAGACTTACCTCAGAGAGACAAGGCAAAAATTACAAAGTTTATGAGTTCAACTAAAAAAATAAAAGTTAGTAATAACCTTGTATTACTTCATATTAAAGCAAATCTTATTATATCTAGCTTGAAACCTGCTTCTAAGTGCTTTTGGAGCAAATTGACACATTTTTCAAAAACAGACTTACCCCAGAGTGACAAGGCCAAAAATACAAAGTTTATGATTTCAGCTAAAAAAATTTAAGTTAGTAATAACCTTGTATTCCTTCATATTAAAGCAAATCTTATTATATCTAGCTTGAAACCTGCTTCTAAGTGCTTTTGGAGCAAATTGACACATGTTTGCAAAAACATACTTACCTCAGAGAGACAAGGCCAAAATTACAAAGTTTATGATTTCAGCTAAAAAAATTAAAGTTAGTAATAACCTTGTATTACTTCATGTTAAAGCAAAGCTTATTATATCTAGCTTGAAACCTTCTTCTAAGTGCTTTTGGAGCAAATTGACACATTTTTTCAAAAACAGACTTACCTCAGAGAGACAAGGCCAAAATTACAAAGTTTATGATTTCAGCTAAAAAAATTAAAGTTAGTAATAACCTTGTATTACTTCATGTTAAAGCAAATCTTATTATATCTAGCTTGAAACCTGCTTCTAAGTGCTTTTGGAGCAAATTGACACATGTTTGCAAAAACAGACTTACCTCAGAGGCCCAAAAGGCCAAAATTACAAAGTTTATGATTTCAACTAAAAAAATGAAAGTTAGTAATAACCTTGTATTACTTCATATTAAAGCAAATCTTATTATATCTAGCTTGAAACCTGCTTCTAAGTGCTTTTGGAGCAAATTGACACATTTTTCAAAAACAGACTTACCCCAGAGAGACAAGGCCAAAAATACAAAGTTTATGATTTCAGCTAAAAAAATTTAAGTTAGTAATAACCTTGTATTACTTCATGTTAAAGCAAAGCTTATTATATCTAGCTTGAAACCTTCTTCTAAGTGCTTTTGGAGAAAATTGAAAGGTTTGCAAAAACAGACTTACCTCAGAGACCCAAAATGCCAAAATTACAAAGTTTATGACTTCAGCTAAAAAAAATTAAAGTTAGTAATAACCTTGTATTCCTTCATATTAAAGAAAATCTTATTATATCTAATTTGAAACCTGTTTCTTAGTACTTTTGGAGCAAATTGACACATGTTTGCAAAAACAGACTTACCTCAGAGAGACAAGGCCAAAATTACAAAGTTTATGATTTCAGCTAAAAAAATTAAAGTTAGTAATAACCTTGTATTACTTCATGTTAAAGCAAAGCTTATTATATCTAGCTTGAAACCTTCTTCTAAGTGCTTTTGGAGCAAATTGACACATTTTTTTCAAAAACAGACTTACCTCAGAGAGACAAGGCAAAAATTACAAAGTTTATGATTTCAGGAAAAAAAATTTAAGTTAGTAATAACCTTGTATTCCTTCATATTAAAGCAAATTTTATTATATCTAGTGTTGAAACCTGCTTCTAAGTGCTTTTGGAGCAAATTGACAGGTTTGCAAAAACAGACTTACCTCAGAGACCCAAAAGGCCAAAATTACAAAATTTATGATTTCAGCTAAAAAAATTAAAGTTAGTAATAACCTTGTATTACTTCATGTTAAAGCAAATCTTATTATATCTAGCTTGAAACCTGCTTCTAAGTGCTTTTGGAGCAAATTGACAATTTTTTTCAAAAACAGACTTACCTCAGAGAGACAAGGCAAAAATTACAAAGTTTATGATTTCAGCTAAAAAAATTAAAGTTAGTAATAACCTTGTATTACTTCATGTTAAAGCAAATCTTATCATATCTATCTTGAAACCTGCTTCTAAGTGCTTTTGGAGCAAATTGACAAATGTTTTCAAAAACAGACTTACCTCAGAGAGACAAGGCCAAAATTACAAAGTTTATGATTTCAACTAAAAAAATGAAAGTTAGTAATAACCTTGTATTACTTCATATTAAAGCAAATCTTATTATATCTAGTGTTGAAACCTGCTTCTAAGTGCTTTTGGAGCAAATTGACAGGTTTGCAAAAACAGACTTACCTCAGAGACCCAAAAGGCCAAAATTACAAAGTTTATGACTTCAGCTAAAAAAAATTAAAGTTAGTAATAACCTTGTATTCCTTCATATTAAAGCAAATCTTATTATATCTAGCTTGAAGCCTGCTTCTAAGTGCTTTTGGAGCAAATTGACAATTTTTTTCAAAAACAGACTTACCTCAGAGAGACAAGGCAAAAATTACAAAGTTTATGAGTTCAACTAAAAAATTAAAAGTTAGTAATAACCTTGTATTACTTCATATTAAAGCAAATCTTATTATATCTAGCTTGAAACCTGCTTCTAAGTGCTTTTGGAGCAAATTGACACATTTTTCAAAAACAGACTTACCCCAGAGAGACAAGGCCAAAAATACAAAGTTTATGATTTCAGCTAAAAAAATTTAAGTTAGTAATAACCTTGTATTCCTTCATATTAAAGCAAATCTTATTATATCTAGCTTGAAACCTGCTTCTAAGTGCTTTTGGAGCAAATTGACACATGTTTGCAAAAACATACTTACCTCAGAGAGACAAGGCCAAAATTACAAAGTTTATGATTTCAGCTAAAAAAATTAAAGTTAGTAATAACCTTGTATTACTTCATGTTAAAGCAAAGCTTATTATATCAAGCTTGAAACCTTCTTCTAAGTGCTTTTGGAGCAAATTGACACATTTTTTCAAAAACAGACTTACCTCAGAGAGACAAGGCCAAAATTACAAAGTTTATGATTTCAGCTAAAAAAATTAAAGTTAGTAATAACCTTGTATTACTTCATGTTAAAGCAAATCTTATTATATCTAGCTTGAAACCTGCTTCTAAGTGCTTTTGGAGCAAATTGACAAATTTTTTCAAAAACAGACTTACCTCAGAGAGACAAGGCCAAAATTACAAAGTTTATGATTTCAACTAAAAAAATGAAAGTTAGTAATAACCTTGTATTACTTCATGTTAAAGCAAAGCTTATTATATCTAGCTTGAAACCTGCTTCTAAGTGCTTTTGGAGCAAATTGACACATGTTTGCAAAAACATACTTACCTCAGAGAGACAAGGCCAAAATTACAAAGTTTATGATTTCAGCTAAAAAAATTAAAGTTAGTAATAACCTTGTATTACTTCATGTTAAAGCAAATCTTATTATATCTAGCTTGAAACCTGCTTCTAAGTGCTTTTGGAGCAAATTGACAAATTTTTTCAAAAACAGACTTACCTCAGAGAGACAAGGCCAAAATTACAAAGTTTATGATTTCAACTAAAAAAATGAAAGTTAGTAATAACCTTGTATTACTTCATATTAAAGCAAATCTTATTATATCTAGTGTTGAAACCTGCTTCTAAGTGCTTTTGGAGCAAATTGACAGGTTTGCAAAAACAGACTTACCTCAGAGACCCAAAAGGCCAAAATTACAAAGTTTATGATTTCAGCTAAAAATATTAAAGTTAGTAATAACCTTGTATTACTTCATTTTAAAGCAAATCTTATTATATCTAGCTTGAAACCTGCTTCTAAGTGCTTTTGGAGCAAATTGACAATTTTTTTCAAAAACAGACTTACCTCAGAGAGACAAGGCAAAAATTACAAAGTTTATGATTTCAGCTAAAAAAATTAAAGTTAGTAATAACCTTGTATTACTTCATGTTAAAGCAAATCTTATCATATCTATCTTGAAACCTGCTTCTAAGTGTTTTTGGAGCAAATTGACAAATTTTTTCAAAAACAGACTTACCTCAGAGAGACAAGGCCAAAATTACAAAGTTTATGATTTCAACTAAAAACATGAAAGTTAGTAATAACCTTGTATTACTTCATATTAAAGCAAATCTTATTATATCTAGCTTGAAACCTGCTTCTAAGTGCGTTTGAAGCAAATTGACACATTTTTTCAAAAACAGACTTACCTTAGAGACCCAAAAGGCCAAAATTACAAAGTTTATGATTTCAGGAAAAAAAATTTAAGTTAGTGATAACCTTGTATTCCTTCATATTAAAGCAAATTTTATTATATCTAGTGTTGAAACCTGCTTCTAAGTGCTTTTGGAGCAAATTGACAGGTTTGCAAAAACAGACTTACCTCAGAGACCCAAAAGGCCAAAATTACAAAATTTATGATTTCAGCTAAAAAAATTAAAGTTAGTAATAACCTTGTATTACTTCATGTTAAAGCAAATCTTATTATATCTAGCTTGAAACCTGCTTCTAAGTGCTTTTGGAGCAAATTGACGATTTTTTTCAAAAACAGACTTACCTCAGAGAGACAAGGCAAAAATTACAAAGTTTATGATTTCAGCTAAAAAAATTAAAGTTAGTAATAACCTTGTATTACTTCATGTTAAAGCAAATCTTATCATATCTATCTTGAAACCTGCTTCTAAGTGCTTTTGGAGCAAATTGACAAATTTTTTCAAAAACAGACTTACCTCAGAGAGACAAGGCCAAAATTACAAAGTTTATGATTTCAACTAAAAAAATGAAAGTTAGTAATAACCTTGTATTACTTCATATTAAAGCAAATCTTATTATATCTAGTGTTGAAACCTGCTTCTAAGTGCTTTTGGAGCAAATTGACAGGTTTGCAAAAACAGACTTACCTCAGAGACCCAAAAGGCCAAAATTACAAAATTTATGATTTCAGCTAAAAAAATTAAAGTTAGTAATAACCTTGTATTACTTCATGTTAAAGCAAATCTTATTATATCTAGCTTGAAACCTGCTTCTAAGTGCTTTTGGAGCAAATTGACAATTTTTTTCAAAAACAGACTTACCTCAGAGAGACAAGGCAAAAATTACAAAGTTTATGATTTCAGCTAAAAAAATTAAAGTTAGTAATAACCTTGTATTACTTCATGTTAAAGCAAATCTTATCATATCTATCTTGAAACCTGCTTCTAAGTGCTTTTGGAGCAAATTGACAAATGTTTTCAAAAACAGACTTACCTCAGAGAGACAAGGCCAAAATTACAAAGTTTATGATTTCAACTAAAAAAATGAAAGTTAGTAATAACCT
Source organism: Lophius americanus (assembly GCA_037951165.1). NCBI lineage: Eukaryota > Metazoa > Chordata > Actinopteri > Lophiiformes > Lophiidae > Lophius > Lophius americanus. The sequence goes on from JBBDHG010000581.1 coordinate 14,086, forward strand.
TGTATTACTTCATATTAAAGCAAATCTTATTATATCTAGTGTTGAAACCTGCTTCTAAGTGCTTTTGGAGCAAATTGACAGGTTTGCAAAAACAGACTTACCTCAGAGACCCAAAAGGCCAAAATTACAAAGTTTATGACTTCAGCTAAAAAAAATTAAAGTTAGTAATAACCTTGTATTCCTTCATATTAAAGCAAATCTTATTATATCTAGCTTGAAGCCTGCTTCTAAGTGCTTTTGGAGCAAATTGACAATTTTTTTCAAAAACAGACTTACCTCAGAGAGACAAGGCAAAAATTACAAAGTTTATGAGTTCAACTAAAAAAATAAAAGTTAGTAATAACCTTGTATTACTTCATATTAAAGCAAATCTTATTATATCTAGCTTGAAACCTGCTTCTAAGTGCTTTTGGAGCAAATTGACACATTTTTCAAAAACAGACTTACCCCAGAGAGACAAGGCCAAAAATACAAAGTTTATGATTTCAGCTAAAAAAATTTAAGTTAGTAATAACCTTGTATTCCTTCATATTAAAGCAAATCTTATTATATCTAGCTTGAAACCTGCTTCTAAGTGCTTTTGGAGCAAATTGACACATGTTTGCAAAAACATACTTACCTCAGAGAGACAAGGCCAAAATTACAAAGTTTATGATTTCAGCTAAAAAAATTAAAGTTAGTAATAACCTTGTATTACTTCATGTTAAAGCAAAGCTTATTATATCTAGCTTGAAACCTTCTTCTAAGTGCTTTTGGAGCAAATTGACACATTTTTTCAAAAACAGACTTACCTCAGAGAGACAAGGCCAAAATTACAAAGTTTATGATTTCAGCTAAAAAAATTAAAGTTAGTAATAACCTTGTATTACTTCATGTTAAAGCAAATCTTATTATATCTAGCTTGAAACGTGCTTCTAAGTGCTTTTGGAGCAAATTGACAAATTTTTTCAAAAACAGACTTACCTCAGAGAGACAAGGCCAAAATTACAAAGTTTATGATTTCAACTAAAAAAATGAAAGTTAGTAATAACCTTGTATTACTTCATATTAAAGCAAATCTTATTATATCTAGTGTTGAAACCTGCTTCTAAGTGCTTTTGGAGCAAATTGACAGGTTTGCAAAAACAGACTTACCTCAGAGACCCAAAAGGCAAAAATTACAAAGTTTATGATTTCAGCTAAAAAAATTAAAGTTAGTAATAACCTTGTATTACTTCATGTTAAAGCAAATCTTATTATATCTATCTTGAAACCTGCTTCTAAGTGTTTTTGGAGCAAATTGACAAATTTTTTCAAAAACAGACTTACCTCAGAGAGACAAGGCCAAAATTACAAAGTTTATGATTTCAACTAAAAACATGAAAGTTAGTAATAACCTTGTATTACTTCATATTAAAGCAAATCTTATTATATCTAGCTTGAAACCTGCTTCTAAGTGCGTTTGAAGCAAATTGACACATTTTTTCAAAAACAGACTTACCTTAGAGACCCAAAAGGCCAAAATTACAAAGTTTATGATTTCAGGAAAAAAAATTTAAGTTAGTGATAACCTTGTATTCCTTCATATTAAAGCAAATTTTATTATATCTAGTGTTGAAACCTGCTTCTAAGTGCTTTTGGAGCAAATTGACAGGTTTGCAAAAACAGACTTACCTCAGAGACCCAAAAGGCCAAAATTACAAAATTTATGATTTCAGCTAAAAAAATTAAAGTTAGTAATAACCTTGTATTACTTCATGTTAAAGCAAATCTTATTATATCTAGCTTGAAACCTGCTTCTAAGTGCTTTTGGAGCAAATTGACGATTTTTTTCAAAAACAGACTTACCTCAGAGAGACAAGGCAAAAATTACAAAGTTTATGATTTCAGCTAAAAAAATTAAAGTTAGTAATAACCTTGTATTACTTCATGTTAAAGCAAATCTTATCATATCTATCTTGAAACCTGCTTCTAAGTGCTTTTGGAGCAAATTGACAAATTTTTTCAAAAACAGACTTACCTCAGAGAGACAAGGCCAAAATTACAAAGTTTATGATTTCAACTAAAAAAATGAAAGTTAGTAATAACCTTGTATTACTTCATATTAAAGCAAATCTTATTATATCTAGTGTTGAAACCTGCTTCTAAGTGCTTTTGGAGCAAATTGACAGGTTTGCAAAAACAGACTTACCTCAGAGACCCAAAAGGCCAAAATTACAAAGTTTATGACTTCAGCTAAAAAAAATTAAAGTTAGTAATAACCTTGTATTCCTTCATATTAAAGCAAATCTTATTATATCTAGCTTGAAGCCTGCTTCTAAGTGCTTTTGGAGCAAATTGACAAATTTTTTCAAAAACAGACTTACCTCAGAGAGACAAGGCAAAAATTACAAAGTTTATGATTTCAACTAAAAAAATGAAAGTTAGTAATAACCTTGTATTACTTCATATTAAAGCAAATCTCATTATATCTAGCTTGAAACCTGCTTCTAAGTGCTTTTGGAGCAAATTGACACATTTTTCAAAAACAGACTTACCCCAGAGAGACAAGGCCAAAAATACAAAGTTTATGATTTCAGCTAAAAAAATTTAAGTTAGTAATAACCTTGTATTCCTTCATATTAAAGCAAATCTTATTATATCTAGCTTGAAACCTGCTTCTAAGTGCTTTTGGAGCAAATTGACACATGTTTGCGAAAACAGACTTACCTCAGAGAGACAAGGCCAAAATTACAAAGTTTATGATTTCAGCTAAAAAAATTAAAGTTAGTAATAACCTTGTATTACTTCATGTTAAAGCAAAGCTTATTATATCTAGCTTGAAACCTTCTTCTAAGTGCTTTTGGAGCAAATTGACACATTTTTTCAAAAACAGACTTACCTCAGAGAGACAAGGCCAAAATTACAAAGTTTATGATTTCAGCTAAAAAAATGAAAGTTAGTAATAACCTTGTATTACTTCATATTAAAGCAAATCTTATTATATCTAGTGTTGAAACCTGCTTCTAAGTGCTTTTGGAGCAAATTGACAGGTTTGCAAAAACAGACTTACCTCAGAGACCCAAAAGGCCAAAATTACAAAGTTTATGATTTCAGCTAAAAAAATTAAAGTTAGTAATAACCTTGTATTACTTCATGTTAAAGCAAATCTTATTATATCTAGCTTGAAACCTGCTTCTAAGTGCTTTTGGAGCAAATTGACAATTTTTTTCAAAAACAGACTTACCTCAGAGAGACAAGGCAAAAATTACAAAGTTTATGATTTCAGCTAAAAAAATTAAAGTTAGTAATAACCTTGTATTACTTCATGTTAAAGCAAATCTTATCATATCTATCTTGAAACCTGCTTCTAAGTGCTTTTGGAGCAAATTGACAGGTTTGCAAAAACAGACTTACCTCAGAGACCCAAAAGGCCAAAATTACAAAGTTTATGACTTCAGCTAAAAAAAATGATAGTTAGTAATAACCTTGTATTCCTTCATATTAAAGCAAATCTTATTATATCTAGCTTGAAGCCTGCTTCTAAGTGCTTTTGGAGCAAATTGACAAATTTTTTCAAAAACAGACTTACCTCAGAGAGACATGGCAAAAATTACAAAGTTTATGAGTTCAACTAAAAAAATAAAAGTTAGTAATAACCTTGTATTACTTCACATTAAAGCAAATCTTATTATATCTAGCTTGAAACCTGCTTCTAAGTGCTTTTGGAGCAAATTGACACATTTTTCAAAAACAGACTTACCCCAGAGAGACAAGGCCAAAAATACAAAGTTTATGATTTCAGCTAAAAAAATTTAAGTTAGTAATAACCTTGTATTCCTTCATATTAAAGCAAATCTTATTATATCTAGTGTTGAAACCTGCTTCTAAGTGCTTTTGGTGCAAATTGACAGGTTTGCAAAAACAGACTTACCTCAGAGACCCAAAAGGCCAAAATTACAAAGTTTATGATTTCAGCTAAAAAAATTAAAGTTAGTAATAACCTTGTATTACTTCATGTTAAAGCAAAGCTTATTATATCTAGCTTGAAACCTTCTTCTAAGTGCTTTTGGAGCAAATTGACACATTTTTTCAAAAACAGACTTACCTCAGAGAGACAAGGCCAAAATTACAAAGTTTATGATTTCAGCTAAAAAAATTAAAGTTAGTAATAACCTTGTATTACTTCATGTTAAAGCAAATCTTATTATATCTAGCTTGAAACCTGCTTCTAAGTGCTTTTGGAGCAAATTGACACATGTTTGCAAAAACAGACTTACCTCAGAGGCCCAAAAGGCCAAAATTACAAAGTTTATGATTTCAACTAAAAAAATGAAAGTTAGTAATAACCTTGTATTACTTCATATTAAAGCAAATCTTATTATATCTAGCTTGAAACCTGCTTCTAAGTGCTTTTGGAGCAAATTGACACATTTTTCAAAAACAGACTTACCCCAGAGAGACAAGGCCAAAAATACAAAGTTTATGATTTCAGCTAAAAAAATTTAAGTTAGTAATAACCTTGTATTACTTCATGTTAAAGCAAAGCTTATTATATCTAGCTTGAAACCTTCTTCTAAGTGCTTTTGGAGAAAATTGAAAGGTTTGCAAAAACAGACTTACCTCAGAGACCCAAAATGCCAAAATTACAAAGTTTATGACTTCAGCTAAAAAAAATTAAAGTTAGTAATAACCTTGTATTCCTTCATATTAAAGAAAATCTTATTATATCTAATTTGAAACCTGTTTCTTAGTACTTTTGGAGCAAATTGACACATGTTTGCAAAAACAGACTTACCTCAGAGAGACAAGGCCAAAATTACAAAGTTTATGATTTCAGCTAAAAAAATTAAAGTTAGTAATAACCTTGTATTACTTCATGTTAAAGCAAAGCTTATTATATCTAGCTTGAAACCTTCTTCTAAGTGCTTTTGGAGCAAATTGACACATTTTTTTCAAAAACAGACTTACCTCAGAGAGACAAGGCAAAAATTACAAAGTTTATGATTTCAGGAAAAAAAATTTAAGTTAGTAATAACCTTGTATTCCTTCATATTAAAGCAAATTTTATTATATCTAGTGTTGAAACCTGCTTCTAAGTGCTTTTGGAGCAAATTGACAGGTTTGCAAAAACAGACTTACCTCAGAGACCCAAAAGGCCAAAATTACAAAATTTATGATTTCAGCTAAAAAAATTAAAGTTAGTAATAACCTTGTATTACTTCATGTTAAAGCAAATCTTATCATATCTATCTTGAAACCTGCTTCTAAGTGCTTTTGGAGCAAATTGACAAATGTTTTCAAAAACAGACTTACCTCAGAGAGACAAGGCCAAAATTACAAAGTTTATGATTTCAACTAAAAAAATGAAAGTTAGTAATAACCTTGTATTACTTCATATTAAAGCAAATCTTATTATATCTAGTGTTGAAACCTGCTTCTAAGTGCTTTTGGAGCAAATTGACAGGTTTGCAAAAACAGACTTACCTCAGAGACCCAAAAGGCCAAAATTACAAAGTTTATGACTTCAGCTAAAAAAAATTAAAGTTAGTAATAACCTTGTATTCCTTCATATTAAAGCAAATCTTATTATATCTAGCTTGAAGCCTGCTTCTAAGTGCTTTTGGAGCAAATTGACAATTTTTTTCAAAAACAGACTTACCTCAGAGAGACAAGGCAAAAATTACAAAGTTTATGAGTTCAACTAAAAAATTAAAAGTTAGTAATAACCTTGTATTACTTCATATTAAAGCAAATCTTATTATATCTAGCTTGAAACCTGCTTCTAAGTGCTTTTGGAGCAAATTGACACATTTTTCAAAAACAGACTTACCCCAGAGAGACAAGGCCAAAAATACAAAGTTTATGATTTCAGCTAAAAAAATTTAAGTTAGTAATAACCTTGTATTCCTTCATATTAAAGCAAATCTTATTATATCTAGCTTGAAACCTGCTTCTAAGTGCTTTTGGAGCAAATTGACACATGTTTGCAAAAACATACTTACCTCAGAGAGACAAGGCCAAAATTACAAAGTTTATGATTTCAGCTAAAAAAATTAAAGTTAGTAATAACCTTGTATTACTTCATGTTAAAGCAAAGCTTATTATATCTAGCTTGAAACCTTCTTCTAAGTGCTTTTGGAGCAAATTGACACATTTTTTCAAAAACAGACTTACCTCAGAGAGACAAGGCCAAAATTACAAAGTTTATGATTTCAGCTAAAAAAATTAAAGTTAGTAATAACCTTGTATTACTTCATGTTAAAGCAAATCTTATTATATCTAGCTTGAAACCTGCTTCTAAGTGCTTTTGGAGCAAATTGACAAATTTTTTCAAAAACAGACTTACCTCAGAGAGACAAGGCCAAAATTACAAAGTTTATGATTTCAACTAAAAAAATGAAAGTTAGTAATAACCTTGTATTACTTCATATTAAAGCAAATCTTATTATATCTAGTGTTGAAACCTGCTTCTAAGTGCTTTTGGAGCAAATTGACAGGTTTGCAAAAACAGACTTACCTCAGAGACCCAAAAGGCCAAAATTACAAAGTTTATGATTTCAGCTAAAAATATTAAAGTTAGTAATAACCTTGTATTACTTCATTTTAAAGCAAATCTTATTATATCTAGCTTGAAACCTGCTTCTAAGTGCTTTTGGAGCAAATTGACAATTTTTTTCAAAAACAGACTTACCTCAGAGAGACAAGGCAAAAATTACAAAGTTTATGATTTCAGCTAAAAAAATTAAAGTTAGTAATAACCTTGTATTACTTCATGTTAAAGCAAATCTTATCATATCTATCTTGAAACCTGCTTCTAAGTGTTTTTGGAGCAAATTGACAAATTTTTTCAAAAACAGACTTACCTCAGAGAGACAAGGCCAAAATTACAAAGTTTATGATTTCAACTAAAAACATGAAAGTTAGTAATAACCTTGTATTACTTCATATTAAAGCAAATCTTATTATATCTAGCTTGAAACCTGCTTCTAAGTGCGTTTGAAGCAAATTGACACATTTTTTCAAAAACAGACTTACCTTAGAGACCCAAAAGGCCAAAATTACAAAGTTTATGATTTCAGGAAAAAAAATTTAAGTTAGTGATAACCTTGTATTCCTTCATATTAAAGCAAATTTTATTATATCTAGTGTTGAAACCTGCTTCTAAGTGCTTTTGGAGCAAATTGACAGGTTTGCAAAAACAGACTTACCTCAGAGAGACAAGGCCAAAATTACAAAGTTTATGATTTCAGCTAAAAAAATTAAAGTTAGTAATAACCTTGTATTACTTCATGTTAAAGCAAAGCTTATTATATCTAGCTTGAAACCTTCTTCTAAGTGCTTTTGGAGCAAATTGACACATTTTTTTCAAAAACAGACTTACCTCAGAGAGACAAGGCAAAAATTACAAAGTTTATGATTTCAGGAAAAAAAATTTAAGTTAGTAATAACCTTGTATTCCTTCATATTAAAGCAAATTTTATTATATCTAGTGTTGAAACCTGCTTCTAAGTGCTTTTGGAGCAAATTGACAGGTTTGCAAAAACAGACTTACCTCAGAGACCCAAAAGGCCAAAATTACAAAATTTATGATTTCAGCTAAAAAAATTAAAGTTAGTAATAACCTTGTATTACTTCATGTTAAAGCAAATCTTATTATATCTAGCTTGAAACCTGCTTCTAAGTGCTTTTGGAGCAAATTGACAATTTTTTTCAAAAACAGACTTACCTCAGAGAGACAAGGCAAAAATTACAAAGTTTATGATTTCAGCTAAAAAAATTAAAGTTAGTAATAACCTTGTATTACTTCATGTTAAAGCAAATCTTATCATATCTATCTTGAAACCTGCTTCTAAGTGCTTTTGGAGCAAATTGACAAATGTTTTCAAAAACAGACTTACCTCAGAGAGACAAGGCCAAAATTACAAAGTTTATGATTTCAACTAAAAAAATGAAAGTTAGTAATAACCTTGTATTACTTCATATTAAAGCAAATCTTATTATATCTAGTGTTGAAACCTGCTTCTAAGTGCTTTTGGAGCAAATTGACAGGTTTGCAAAAACAGACTTACCTCAGAGACCCAAAAGGCCAAAATTACAAAGTTTATGACTTCAGCTAAAAAAAATTAAAGTTAGTAATAACCTTGTATTCCTTCATATTAAAGCAAATCTTATTATATCTAGCTTGAAGCCTGCTTCTAAGTGCTTTTGGAGCAAATTGACAATTTTTTTCAAAAACAGACTTACCTCAGAGAGACAAGGCAAAAATTACAAAGTTTATGAGTTCAACTAAAAAATTAAAAGTTAGTAATAACCTTGTATTACTTCATATTAAAGCAAATCTTATTATATCTAGCTTGAAACCTGCTTCTAAGTGCTTTTGGAGCAAATTGACACATTTTTCAAAAACAGACTTACCCCAGAGAGACAAGGCCAAAAATACAAAGTTTATGATTTCAGCTAAAAAAATTTAAGTTAGTAATAACCTTGTATTCCTTCATATTAAAGCAAATCTTATTATATCTAGCTTGAAACCTGCTTCTAAGTGCTTTTGGAGCAAATTGACACATGTTTGCAAAAACATACTTACCTCAGAGAGACAAGGCCAAAATTACAAAGTTTATGATTTCAGCTAAAAAAATTAAAGTTAGTAATAACCTTGTATTACTTCATGTTAAAGCAAAGCTTATTATATCTAGCTTGAAACCTTCTTCTAAGTGCTTTTGGAGCAAATTGACACATTTTTTCAAAAACAGACTTACCTCAGAGAGACAAGGCCAAAATTACAAAGTTTATGATTTCAGCTAAAAAAATTAAAGTTAGTAATAACCTTGTATTACTTCATGTTAAAGCAAATCTTATTATATCTAGCTTGAAACCTGCTTCTAAGTGCTTTTGGAGCAAATTGACAAATTTTTTCAAAAACAGACTTACCTCAGAGAGACAAGGCCAAAATTACAAAGTTTATGATTTCAACTAAAAAAATGAAAGTTAGTAATAACCTTGTATTACTTCATGTTAAAGCAAAGCTTATTATATCTAGCTTGAAACCTGCTTCTAAGTGCTTTTGGAGCAAATTGACACATGTTTGCAAAAACATACTTACCTCAGAGAGACAAGGCCAAAATTACAAAGTTTATGATTTCAGCTAAAAAAATTAAAGTTAGTAATAACCTTGTATTACTTCATGTTAAAGCAAAGCTTATTATATCTAGCTTGAAACCTTCTTCTAAGTGCTTTTGGAGCAAATTGACACATTTTTTCAAAAACAGACTTACCTCAGAGAGACAAGGCCAAAATTACAAAGTTTATGATTTCAGCTAAAAAAATTAAAGTTAGTAATAACCTTGTATTACTTCATGTTAAAGCAAATCTTATTATATCTAGCTTGAAACCTGCTTCTAAGTGCTTTTGGAGCAAATTGACAAATTTTTTCAAAAACAGACTTACCTCAGAGAGACAAGGCCAAAATTACAAAGTTTATGATTTCAACTAAAAAAATGAAAGTTAGTAATAACCTTGTATTACTTCATATTAAAGCAAATCTTATTATATCTAGTGTTGAAACCTGCTTCTAAGTGCTTTTGGAGCAAATTGACAGGTTTGCAAAAACAGACTTACCTCAGAGACCCAAAAGGCCAAAATTACAAAGTTTATGATTTCAGCTAAAAATATTAAAGTTAGTAATAACCTTGTATTACTTCATTTTAAAGCAAATCTTATTATATCTAGCTTGAAACCTGCTTCTAAGTGCTTTTGGAGCAAATTGACAATTTTTTTCAAAAACAGACTTACCTCAGAGAGACAAGGCAAAAATTACAAAGTTTATGATTTCAGCTAAAAAAATTAAAGTTAGTAATAACCTTGTATTACTTCATGTTAAAGCAAATCTTATCATATCTATCTTGAAACCTGCTTCTAAGTGTTTTTGGAGCAAATTGACAAATTTTTTCAAAAACAGACTTACCTCAGAGAGACAAGGCCAAAATTACAAAGTTTATGATTTCAACTAAAAACATGAAAGTTAGTAATAACCTTGTATTACTTCATATTAAAGCAAATCTTATTATATCTAGCTTGAAACCTGCTTCTAAGTGCGTTTGAAGCAAATTGACACATTTTTTCAAAAACAGACTTACCTTAGAGACCCAAAAGGCCAAAATTACAAAGTTTATGATTTCAGGAAAAAAAATTTAAGTTAGTGATAACCTTGTATTCCTTCATATTAAAGCAAATTTTATTATATCTAGTGTTGAAACCTGCTTCTAAGTGCTTTTGGAGCAAATTGACAGGTTTGCAAAAACAGACTTACCTCAGAGACCCAAAAGGCCAAAATTACAAAATTTATGATTTCAGCTAAAAAAATTAAAGTTAGTAATAACCTTGTATTACTTCATGTTAAAGCAAATCTTATTATATCTAGCTTGAAACCTGCTTCTAAGTGCTTTTGGAGCAAATTGACGATTTTTTTCAAAAACAGACTTACCTCAGAGAGACAAGGCAAAAATTACAAAGTTTATGATTTCAGCTAAAAAAATTAAAGTTAGTAATAACCTTGTATTACTTCATGTTAAAGCAAATCTTATCATATCTATCTTGAAACCTGCTTCTAAGTGCTTTTGGAGCAAATTGACAAATTTTTTCAAAAACAGACTTACCTCAGAGAGACAAGGCCAAAATTACAAAGTTTATGATTTCAACTAAAAAAATGAAAGTTAGTAATAACCTTGTATTACTTCATATTAAAGCAAATCTTATTATATCTAGTGTTGAAACCTGCTTCTAAGTGCTTTTGGAGCAAATTGACAGGTTTGCAAAAACAGACTTACCTCAGAGACCCAAAAGGCCAAAATTACAAAATTTATGATTTCAGCTAAAAAAATTAAAGTTAGTAATAACCTTGTATTACTTCATGTTAAAGCAAATCTTATTATATCTAGCTTGAAACCTGCTTCTAAGTGCTTTTGGAGCAAATTGACAATTTTTTTCAAAAACAGACTTACCTCAGAGAGACAAGGCAAAAATTACAAAGTTTATGATTTCAGCTAAAAAAATTAAAGTTAGTAATAACCTTGTATTACTTCATGTTAAAGCAAATCTTATCATATCTATCTTGAAACCTGCTTCTAAGTGCTTTTGGAGCAAATTGACAAATGTTTTCAAAAACAGACTTACCTCAGAGAGACAAGGCCAAAATTACAAAGTTTATGATTTCAACTAAAAAAATGAAAGTTAGTAATAACCTTGTATTACTTCATATTAAAGCAAATCTTATTATATCTAGTGTTGAAACCTGCTTCTAAGTGCTTTTGGAGCAAATTGACAGGTTTGCAAAAACAGACTTACCTCAGAGACCCAAAAGGCCAAAATTACAAAGTTTATGACTTCAGCTAAAAAAAATTAAAGTTAGTAATAACCTTGTATTCCTTCATATTAAAGCAAATCTTATTATATCTAGCTTGAAGCCTGCTTCTAAGTGCTTTTGGAGCAAATTGACAATTTTTTTTCAAAAACAGACTTACCTCAGAGAGACAAGGCAAAAATTACAAAGTTTATGAGTTCAACTAAAAAAATAAAAGTTAGTAATAACCTTGTATTACTTCATATTAAAGCAAATCTTATTATATCTAGCTTGAAACCTGCTTCTAAGTGCTTTTGGAGCAAATTGACACATTTTTCAAAAACAGACTTACCCCAGAGAGACAAGGCCAAAAATACAAAGTTTATGATTTCAGCTAAAAAAATTTAAGTTAGTAATAACCTTGTATTCCTTCATATTAAAGCAAATCTTATTATATCTAGCTTGAAACCTGCTTCTAAGTGCTTTTGGAGCAAATTGACACATGTTTGCAAAAACATACTTACCTCAGAGAGACAAGGCCAAAATTACAAAGTTTATGATTTCAGCTAAAAAAATTAAAGTTAGTAATAACCTTGTATTACTTCATGTTAAAGCAAAGCTTATTATATCTAGCTTGAAACCTTCTTCTAAGTGCTTTTGGAGCAAATTGACACATTTTTTCAAAAACAGACTTACCTCAGAGAGACAAGGCCAAAATTACAAAGTTTATGATTTCAGCTAAAAAAATTAAAGTTAGTAATAACCTTGTATTACTTCATGTTAAAGCAAATCTTATTATATCTAGCTTGAAACGTGCTTCTAAGTGCTTTTGGAGCAAATTGACAAATTTTTTCAAAAACAGACTTACCTCAGAGAGACAAGGCCAAAATTACAAAGTTTATGATTTCAACTAAAAAAATGAAAGTTAGTAATAACCTTGTATTACTTCATATTAAAGCAAATCTTATTATATCTAGTGTTGAAACCTGCTTCTAAGTGCTTTTGGAGCAAATTGACAGGTTTGCAAAAACAGACTTACCTCAGAGACCCAAAAGGCAAAAATTACAAAGTTTATGATTTCAGCTAAAAAAATTAAAGTTAGTAATAACCTTGTATTACTTCATGTTAAAGCAAATCTTATTATATCTATCTTGAAACCTGCTTCTAAGTGTTTTTGGAGCAAATTGACAAATTTTTTCAAAAACAGACTTACCTCAGAGAGACAAGGCCAAAATTACAAAGTTTATGATTTCAACTAAAAACATGAAAGTTAGTAATAACCTTGTATTACTTCATATTAAAGCAAATCTTATTATATCTAGCTTGAAACCTGCTTCTAAGTGCGTTTGAAGCAAATTGACACATTTTTTCAAAAACAGACTTACCTTAGAGACCCAAAAGGCCAAAATTACAAAGTTTATGATTTCAGGAAAAAAAATTTAAGTTAGTGATAACCTTGTATTCCTTCATATTAAAGCAAATTTTATTATATCTAGTGTTGAAACCTGCTTCTAAGTGCTTTTGGAGCAAATTGACAGGTTTGCAAAAACAGACTTACCTCAGAGACCCAAAAGGCCAAAATTACAAAATTTATGATTTCAGCTAAAAAAATTAAAGTTAGTAATAACCTTGTATTACTTCATGTTAAAGCAAATCTTATTATATCTAGCTTGAAACCTGCTTCTAAGTGCTTTTGGAGCAAATTGACGATTTTTTTCAAAAACAGACTTACCTCAGAGAGACAAGGCAAAAATTACAAAGTTTATGATTTCAGCTAAAAAAATTAAAGTTAGTAATAACCTTGTATTACTTCATGTTAAAGCAAATCTTATCATATCTATCTTGAAACCTGCTTCTAAGTGCTTTTGGAGCAAATTGACAAATTTTTTCAAAAACAGACTTACCTCAGAGAGACAAGGCCAAAATTACAAAGTTTATGATTTCAACTAAAAAAATGAAAGTTAGTAATAACCTTGTATTACTTCATATTAAAGCAAATCTTATTATATCTAGTGTTGAAAACCTGCTTCTAAGTGCTTTTGGAGCAAATTGACAGGTTTGCAAAAACAGACTTACCTCAGAGACCCAAAAGGCCAAAATTACAAAGTTTATGACTTCAGCTAAAAAAAATTAAAGTTAGTAATAACCTTGTATTCCTTCATATTAAAGCAAATCTTATTATATCTAGCTTGAAGCCTGCTTCTAAGTGCTTTTGGAGCAAATTGACAAATTTTTTCAAAAACAGACTTACCTCAGAGAGACAAGGCAAAAATTACAAAGTTTATGATTTCAACTAAAAAAATGAAAGTTAGTAATAACCTTGTATTACTTCATATTAAAGCAAATCTCATTATATCTAGCTTGAAACCTGCTTCTAAGTGCTTTTGGAGCAAATTGACACATTTTTCAAAAACAGACTTACCCCAGAGAGACAAGGCCAAAAATACAAAGTTTATGATTTCAGCTAAAAAAATTTAAGTTAGTAATAACCTTGTATTCCTTCATATTAAAGCAAATCTTATTATATCTAGCTTGAAACCTGCTTCTAAGTGCTTTTGGAGCAAATTGACACATGTTTGCGAAAACAGACTTACCTCAGAGAGACAAGGCCAAAATTACAAAGTTTATGATTTCAGCTAAAAAAATTAAAGTTAGTAATAACCTTGTATTACTTCATGTTAAAGCAAAGCTTATTATATCTAGCTTGAAACCTTCTCTAAGTGCTTTTGGAGCAAATTGACACATTTTTTCAAAAACAGACTTACCTCAGAGAGACAAGGCCAAAATTACAAAGTTTATGATTTCAGCTAAAAAAATGAAAGTTAGTAATAACCTTGTATTACTTCATATTAAAGCAAATCTTATTATATCTAGTGTTGAAACCTGCTTCTAAGTGCTTTTGGAGCAAATTGACAGGTTTGCAAAAACAGAGCTTACCTCAGAGACCCAAAAGGCCAAAATTACAAAGTTTATGATTTCAGCTAAAAAAATAAAGTTAGTAATAACCTTGTATTACTTCATGTTAAAAGCAAATCTTATTATATCTAGCTTGAAACCTGCTTCTAAGTGCTTTTGGAGCAAATTGACAATTTTTTTCAAAAAACAGACTTACCTCAGAGAGACAAGGCAAAAATTACAAAGTTTATGATTTCAGCTAAAAAAATTAAAGTTAGTAATAACCTTGTATTACTTCATGTTAAAGCAAATCTTATCATATCTATCTTGAAACCTGCTTCTAAGTGCTTTTGGAGCAAATTGACAGGTTTGCAAAAACAGACTTACCTCAGAGACCCAAAAGGCCAAAATTACAAAGTTTATGACTTCAGCTAAAAAAAATGATAGTTAGTAATAACCTTGTATTCCTTCATATTAAAGCAAATCTTATTATATCTAGCTTGAAGCCTGCTTCTAAGTGCTTTTGGAGCAAATTGACAAATTTTTTCAAAAACAGACTTACCTCAGAGAGACAAGGCAAAAATTACAAAGTTTATGAGTTCAACTAAAAAAATAAAAGTTAGTAATAACCTTGTATTACTTCATATTAAAGCAAATCTTATTATATCTAGCTTGAAACCTGCTTCTAAGTGCTTTTGGAGCAAATTGACACATTTTTCAAAAACAGACTTACCCCAGAGAGACAAGGCCAAAAATACAAAGTTTATGATTTCAGCTAAAAAAATTTAAGTTAGTAATAACCTTGTATTCCTTCATATTAAAGCAAATCTTATTATATCTAGTGTTGAAACCTGCTTCTAAGTGCTTTTGGTGCAAATTGACAGGTTTGCAAAAACAGACTTACCTCAGAGACCCAAAAGGCCAAAATTACAAAGTTTATGATTTCAGCTAAAAAAATTAAAGTTAGTAATAACCTTGTATTACTTCATGTTAAAGCAAAGCTTATTATATCTAGCTTGAAACCTTCTTCTAAGTGCTTTTGGAGCAAATTGACACATTTTTTCAAAAACAGACTTACCTCAGAGAGACAAGGCCAAAATTACAAAGTTTATGATTTCAGCTAAAAAAATTAAAGTTAGTAATAACCTTGTATTACTTCATGTTAAAGCAAATCTTATTATATCTAGCTTGAAACCTGCTTCTAAGTGCTTTTGGAGCAAATTGACACATGTTTGCAAAAACAGACTTACCTCAGAGGCCCAAAAGGCCAAAATTACAAAGTTTATGATTTCAACTAAAAAAATGAAAGTTAGTAATAACCTTGTATTACTTCATATTAAAGCAAATCTTATTATATCTAGCTTGAAACCTGCTTCTAAGTGCTTTTGGAGCAAATTGACACATTTTTCAAAAACAGACTTACCCCAGAGAGACAAGGCCAAAAATACAAAGTTTATGATTTCAGCTAAAAAAATTTAAGTTAGTAATAACCTTGTATTACTTCATGTTAAAGCAAAGCTTATTATATCTAGCTTGAAACCTTCTTCTAAGTGCTTTTGGAGAAAATTGAAAGGTTTGCAAAAACAGACTTACCTCAGAGACCCAAAATGCCAAAATTACAAAGTTTATGACTTCAGCTAAAAAAAATTAAAGTTAGTAATAACCTTGTATTCCTTCATATTAAAGAAAATCTTATTATATCTAATTTGAAACCTGTTTCTTAGTACTTTTGGAGCAAATTGACACATGTTTGCAAAAACAGACTTACCTCAGAGAGACAAGGCCAAAATTACAAAGTTTATGATTTCAGCTAAAAAAATTAAAGTTAGTAATAACCTTGTATTACTTCATGTTAAAGCAAAGCTTATTATATCTAGCTTGAAACCTTCTTCTAAGTGCTTTTGGAGCAAATTGACACATTTTTTTCAAAAACAGACTTACCTCAGAGAGACAAGGCAAAAATTACAAAGTTTATGATTTCAGGAAAAAAAATTTAAGTTAGTAATAACCTTGTATTCCTTCATATTAAAGCAAATTTTATTATATCTAGTGTTGAAACCTGCTTCTAAGTGCTTTTGGAGCAAATTGACAGGTTTGCAAAAACAGACTTACCTCAGAGACCCAAAAGGCCAAAATTACAAAATTTATGATTTCAGCTAAAAAAATTAAAGTTAGTAATAACCTTGTATTACTTCATGTTAAAGCAAAGCTTATTATATCTAGCTTGAAACCTTCTTCTAAGTGCTTTTGGAGCAAATTGACACATTTTTTCAAAAACAGACTTACCTCAGAGAGACAAGGCCAAAATTACAAAGTTTATGATTTCAGCTAAAAAAATGAAAGTTAGTAATAACCTTGTATTACTTCATATTAAAGCAAATCTTATTATATCTAGTGTTGAAACCTGCTTCTAAGTGCTTTTGGAGCAAATTGACAGGTTTGCAAAAACAGACTTACCTCAGAGACCCAAAAGGCCAAAATTACAAAGTTTATGATTTCAGCTAAAAAAATTAAAGTTAGTAATAACCTTGTATTACTTCATGTTAAAGCAAATCTTATTATATCTAGCTTGAAACCTGCTTCTAAGTGCTTTTGGAGCAAATTGACAATTTTTTTCAAAAACAGACTTACCTCAGAGAGACAAGGCAAAAATTACAAAGTTTATGATTTCAGCTAAAAAAATTAAAGTTAGTAATAACCTTGTATTACTTCATGTTAAAGCAAATCTTATCATATCTATCTTGAAACCTGCTTCTAAGTGCTTTTGGAGCAAATTGACAGGTTTGCAAAAACAGACTTACCTCAGAGACCCAAAAGGCCAAAATTACAAAGTTTATGACTTCAGCTAAAAAAAATGATAGTTAGTAATAACCTTGTATTCCTTCATATTAAAGCAAATCTTATTATATCTAGCTTGAAGCCTGCTTCTAAGTGCTTTTGGAGCAAATTGACAAATTTTTTCAAAAACAGACTTACCTCAGAGAGACAAGGCAAAAATTACAAAGTTTATGAGTTCAACTAAAAAAATAAAAGTTAGTAATAACCTTGTATTACTTCATATTAAAGCAAATCTTATTATATCTAGCTTGAAACCTGCTTCTAAGTGCTTTTGGAGCAAATTGACACATTTTTCAAAAACAGACTTACCCCAGAGAGACAAGGCCAAAAATACAAAGTTTATGATTTCAGCTAAAAAAATTTAAGTTAGTAATAACCTTGTATTCCTTCATATTAAAGCAAATCTTATTATATCTAGTGTTGAAACCTGCTTCTAAGTGCTTTTGGTGCAAATTGACAGGTTTGCAAAAACAGACTTACCTCAGAGACCCAAAAGGCCAAAATTACAAAGTTTATGATTTCAGCTAAAAAAATTAAAGTTAGTAATAACCTTGTATTACTTCATGTTAAAGCAAAGCTTATTATATCTAGCTTGAAACCTTCTTCTAAGTGCTTTTGGAGCAAATTGACACATTTTTTCAAAAACAGACTTACCTCAGAGAGACAAGGCCAAAATTACAAAGTTTATGATTTCAGCTAAAAAAATTAAAGTTAGTAATAACCTTGTATTACTTCATGTTAAAGCAAATCTTATTATATCTAGCTTGAAACCTGCTTCTAAGTGCTTTTGGAGCAAATTGACACATGTTTGCAAAAACAGACTTACCTCAGAGGCCCAAAAGGCCAAAATTACAAAGTTTATGATTTCAACTAAAAAAATGAAAGTTAGTAATAACCTTGTATTACTTCATATTAAAGCAAATCTTATTATATCTAGCTTGAAACCTGCTTCTAAGTGCTTTTGGAGCAAATTGACACATTTTTCAAAAACAGACTTACCCCAGAGAGACAAGGCCAAAAATACAAAGTTTATGATTTCAGCTAAAAAAATTTAAGTTAGTAATAACCTTGTATTCCTTCATATTAAAGCAAATCTTATTATATCTAGCTTGAAACCTGCTTCTAAGTGCTTTTGGAGCAAATTGACACATGTTTGCAAAAACATACTTACCTCAGAGAGACAAGGCCAAAATTACAAAGTTTATGATTTCAGCTAAAAAAATTAAAGTTAGTAATAACCTTGTATTACTTCATGTTAAAGCAAAGCTTATTATATCTAGCTTGAAACCTTCTTCTAAGTGCTTTTGGAGCAAATTGACACATTTTTTCAAAAACAGACTTACCTCAGAGAGACAAGGCCAAAATTACAAAGTTTATGATTTCAGCTAAAAAATTAAAGTTAGTAATAACCTTGTATTACTTCATGTTAAAGCAAATCTTATTATATCTAGCTTGAAACCTGCTTCTAAGTGCTTTTGGAGCAAATTGACAAATTTTTTCAAAAACAGACTTACCTCAGAGAGACAAGGCCAAAATTACAAAGTTTATGATTTCAACTAAAAAAATGAAAGTTAGTAATAACCTTGTATTACTTCATATTAAAGCAAATCTTATTATATCTAGTGTTGAAACCTGCTTCTAAGTGCTTTTGGAGCAAATTGACAGGTTTGCAAAAACAGACTTACCTCAGAGACCCAAAAGGCCAAAATTACAAAGTTTATGATTTCAGCTAAAAATATTAAAGTTAGTAATAACCTTGTATTACTTCATTTTAAAGCAAATCTTATTATATCTAGCTTGAAACCTGCTTCTAAGTGCTTTTGGAGCAAATTGACAATTTTTTTCAAAAACAGACTTACCTCAGAGAGACAAGGCAAAAATTACAAAGTTTATGATTTCAGCTAAAAAAATTAAAGTTAGTAATAACCTTGTATTACTTCATGTTAAAGCAAATCTTATCATATCTATCTTGAAACCTGCTTCTAAGTGTTTTTGGAGCAAATTGACAAATTTTTTCAAAAACAGACTTACCTCAGAGAGACAAGGCCAAAATTACAAAGTTTATGATTTCAACTAAAAACATGAAAGTTAGTAATAACCTTGTATTACTTCATATTAAAGCAAATCTTATTATATCTAGCTTGAAACCTGCTTCTAAGTGCGTTTGAAGCAAATTGACACATTTTTTCAAAAACAGACTTACCTTAGAGACCCAAAAGGCCAAAATTACAAAGTTTATGATTTCAGGAAAAAAAATTTAAGTTAGTGATAACCTTGTATTCCTTCATATTAAAGCAAATTTTATTATATCTAGTGTTGAAACCTGCTTCTAAGTGCTTTTGGAGCAAATTGACAGGTTTGCAAAAACAGACTTACCTCAGAGAGACAAGGCAAAAATTACAAAGTTTATGATTTCAGCTAAAAAAATTAAAGTTAGTAATAACCTTGTATTACTTCATGTTAAAGCAAATCTTATCATATCTATCTTGAAACCTGCTTCTAAGTGCTTTTGGAGCAAATTGACAAATTTTTTCAAAAACAGACTTACCTCAGAGAGACAAGGCCAAAATTAGAAAGTTTATGATTTCAACTAAAAAAATGAAAGTTAGTAATAACCTTGTATTACTTCATATTAAAGCAAATCTTATTATATCTAGTGTTGAAACCTGCTTCTAAGTGCTTTTGGAGCAAATTGACAGGTTTGCAAAAACAGACTTACCTCAGAGACCCAAAAGGCCAAAATTACAAAATTTATGATTTCAGCTAAAAAAATTAAAGTTAGTAATAACCTTGTATTACTTCATGTTAAAGCAAATCTTATTATATCTAGCTTGAAACCTGCTTCTAAGTGCTTTTGGAGCAAATTGACAATTTTTTTCAAAAACAGACTTACCTCAGAGAGACAAGGCAAAAATTACAAAGTTTATGATTTCAGCTAAAAAAATTAAAGTTAGTAATAACCTTGTATTACTTCATGTTAAAGCAAATCTTATCATATCTATCTTGAAACCTGCTTCTAAGTGCTTTTGGAGCAAATTGACAAATGTTTTCAAAAACAGACTTACCTCAGAGAGACAAGGCCAAAATTACAAAGTTTATGATTTCAACTAAAAAAATGAAAGTTAGTAATAACCTTGTATTACTTCATATTAAAGCAAATCTTATTATATCTAGTGTTGAAACCTGCTTCTAAGTGCTTTTGGAGCAAATTGACAGGTTTGCAAAAACAGACTTACCTCAGAGACCCAAAAGGCCAAAATTACAAAGTTTATGACTTCAGCTAAAAAAAATTAAAGTTAGTAATAACCTTGTATTCCTTCATATTAAAGCAAATCTTATTATATCTAGCTTGAAGCCTGCTTCTAAGTGCTTTTGGAGCAAATTGACAATTTTTTTCAAAAACAGACTTACCTCAGAGAGACAAGGCAAAAATTACAAAGTTTATGAGTTCAACTAAAAAAATAAAAGTTAGTAATAACCTTGTATTACTTCATATTAAAGCAAATCTTATTATATCTAGCTTGAAACCTGCTTCTAAGTGCTTTTGGAGCAAATTGACACATTTTTCAAAAACAGACTTACCCCAGAGAGACAAGGCCAAAAATACAAAGTTTATGATTTCAGCTAAAAAAATTTAAGTTAGTAATAACCTTGTATTCCTTCATATTAAAGCAAATCTTATTATATCTAGCTTGAAACCTGCTTCTAAGTGCTTTTGGAGCAAATTGACACATGTTTGCAAAAACATACTTACCTCAGAGAGACAAGGCCAAAATTACAAAGTTTATGATTTCAGCTAAAAAAATTAAAGTTAGTAATAACCTTGTATTACTTCATGTTAAAGCAAAGCTTATTATATCTAGCTTGAAACCTTCTTCTAAGTGCTTTTGGAGCAAATTGACACATTTTTTCAAAAACAGACTTACCTCAGAGAGACAAGGCCAAAATTACAAAGTTTATGATTTCAGCTAAAAAAATTAAAGTTAGTAATAACCTTGTATTACTTCATGTTAAAGCAAATCTTATTATATCTAGCTTGAAACCTGCTTCTAAGTGCTTTTGGAGCAAATTGACAAATTTTTTCAAAAACAGACTTACCTCAGAGAGACAAGGCCAAAATTACAAAGTTTATGATTTCAACTAAAAAAATGAAAGTTAGTAATAACCTTGTATTACTTCATATTAAAGCAAATCTTATTATATCTAGTGTTGAAACCTGCTTCTAAGTGCTTTTGGAGCAAATTGACAGGTTTGCAAAAACAGACTTACCTCAGAGACCCAAAAGGCAAAAATTACAAAGTTTATGATTTCAGCTAAAAAAATTAAAGTTAGTAATAACCTTGTATTACTTCATGTTAAAGCAAATCTTATTATATCTAGCTTGAAACCTGCTTCTAAGTGCTTTTGGAGCAAATTGACAATTTTTTTCAAAAACAGACTTACCTCAGAGAGACAAGGCAAAAATTACAAAGTTTATGATTTCAGCTAAAAAAATTAAAGTTAGTAATAACCTTGTATTACTTCATGTTAAAGCAAATCTTATCATATCTATCTTGAAACCTGCTTCTAAGTGTTTTTGGAGCAAATTGACAAATTTTTTCAAAAACAGACTTACCTCAGAGAGACAAGGCCAAAATTACAAAGTTTATGATTTCAACTAAAAACATGAAAGTTAGTAATAACCTTGTATTACTTCATATTAAAGCAAATCTTATTATATCTAGCTTGAAACCTGCTTCTAAGTGCGTTTGAAGCAAATTGACACATTTTTTCAAAAACAGACTTACCTTAGAGACCCAAAAGGCCAAAATTACAAAGTTTATGATTTCAGGAAAAAAAATTTAAGTTAGTGATAACCTTGTATTCCTTCATATTAAAGCAAATTTTATTATATCTAGTGTTGAAACCTGCTTCTAAGTGCTTTTGGAGCAAATTGACAGGTTTGCAAAAACAGACTTACCTCAGAGACCCAAAAGGCCAAAATTACAAAATTTATGATTTCAGCTAAAAAAATTAAAGTTAGTAATAACCTTGTATTACTTCATGTTAAAGCAAATCTTATTATATCTAGCTTGAAACCTGCTTCTAAGTGCTTTTGGAGCAAATTGACGATTTTTTTCAAAAACAGACTTACCTCAGAGAGACAAGGCAAAAATTACAAAGTTTATGATTTCAGCTAAAAAAATTAAAGTTAGTAATAACCTTGTATTACTTCATGTTAAAGCAAATCTTATCATATCTATCTTGAAACCTGCTTCTAAGTGCTTTTGGAGCAAATTGACAAATTTTTTCAAAAACAGACTTACCTCAGAGAGACAAGGCCAAAATTACAAAGTTTATGATTTCAACTAAAAAAATGAAAGTTAGTAATAACCTTGTATTACTTCATATTAAAGCAAATCTTATTATATCTAGTGTTGAAACCTGCTTCTAAGTGCTTTTGGAGCAAATTGACAGGTTTGCAAAAACAGACTTACCTCAGAGACCCAAAAGGCCAAAATTACAAAGTTTATGACTTCAGCTAAAAAAAATTAAAGTTAGTAATAACCTTGTATTCCTTCATATTAAAGCAAATCTTATTATATCTAGCTTGAAGCCTGCTTCTAAGTGCTTTTGGAGCAAATTGACAAATTTTTTCAAAAACAGACTTACCTCAGAGAGACAAGGCAAAAATTACAAAGTTTATGATTTCAACTAAAAAAATGAAAGTTAGTAATAACCTTGTATTACTTCATATTAAAGCAAATCTCATTATATCTAGCTTGAAACCTGCTTCTAAGTGCTTTTGGAGCAAATTGACACATTTTTCAAAAACAGACTTACCCCAGAGAGACAAGGCCAAAAATACAAAGTTTATGATTTCAGCTAAAAAAATTTAAGTTAGTAATAACCTTGTATTCCTTCATATTAAAGCAAATCTTATTATATCTAGCTTGAAACCTGCTTCTAAGTGCTTTTGGAGCAAATTGACACATGTTTGCGAAAACAGACTTACCTCAGAGAGACAAGGCCAAAATTACAAAGTTTATGATTTCAGCTAAAAAAATTAAAGTTAGTAATAACCTTGTATTACTTCATGTTAAAGCAAAGCTTATTATATCTAGCTTGAAACCTTCTTCTAAGTGCTTTTGGAGCAAATTGACACATTTTTTCAAAAACAGACTTACCTCAGAGAGACAAGGCCAAAATTACAAAGTTTATGATTTCAGCTAAAAAAATGAAAGTTAGTAATAACCTTGTATTACTTCATATTAAAGCAAATCTTATTATATCTAGTGTTGAAACCTGCTTCTAAGTGCTTTTGGAGCAAATTGACAGGTTTGCAAAAACAGACTTACCTCAGAGACCCAAAAGGCCAAAATTACAAAGTTTATGATTTCAGCTAAAAAAATTAAAGTTAGTAATAACCTTGTATTACTTCATGTTAAAGCAAATCTTATTATATCTAGCTTGAAACCTGCTTCTAAGTGCTTTTGGAGCAAATTGACAATTTTTTTCAAAAACAGACTTACCTCAGAGAGACAAGGCAAAAATTACAAAGTTTATGATTTCAGCTAAAAAAATTAAAGTTAGTAATAACCTTGTATTACTTCATGTTAAAGCAAATCTTATCATATCTATCTTGAAACCTGCTTCTAAGTGCTTTTGGAGCAAATTGACAGGTTTGCAAAAACAGACTTACCTCAGAGACCCAAAAGGCCAAAATTACAAAGTTTATGACTTGAGCTAAAAAAAATTAAAGTTAGTAATAACCTTGTATTCCTTCATATTAAAGAAAATCTTATTATATCTAGCTTGATACCTGTTTCTTAGTACTTTTGGAGCAAATTGATACATGTTTGCAAAAACAGACTTACCTCAGAGAGACAAGGCCAAAATTACGAAGTTTATGATTTCAGCTAAAAAAATTAAAGTTAGTAATAACCTTGTATTACTTCATGTTAAAGCAAAGCTTATTATATCTAGCTTGAAACCTTCTTCTAAGTGCTTTTGGAGCAAATTGACACATTTTTTCAAAAACAGACTTACCTCAGAGAGACAAGGCCAAAATTACAAAGTTTATGATTTCAGCTAAAAAAATTAAACTTAGTAATAACCTTGTATTACTTCATGTTAAAGCAAATCTTATTATATCTAGCTTGAAACCTGCTTCTAAGTGCTTTTGGAGCAAATTGACATTTTTTTTCAAAAACAGACTTACCTCAGAGAGACAAGGCCAAAATTACAAAGTTTATGATTTCAACTAAAAAAATGAAAGTTAGTAATAACCTTGTATTACTTCATATTAAAGCAAATCTTATTATATCTAGTGTTGAAACCTGCTTCTAAGTGCTTTTGGAGCAAATTGACATGTTTGCAAAAACAGACTTACCTCAGAGTCTCACAAGGCCAAAATTACAAAGTTTATGATTTCAGCTAAAAAAATTAAAGTTAGTAATAACCTTGTATTCCTTCATATTAAAGCAAATCTTATTATATCTAGCTTGAAACCTGCTTCTAAGTGCTTTTGGAGCAAATTGACACATTTTTTCAAAAACAGACTTACCTCAGAGAGACAAGGCCAAAATTACAAAGTTTATGATTTCAGCTAAAATAATGAAAGTTAGTAATAACCTTGTATTCCTTCATATTAAAAGTAATCTTATGATATCTAGCTTGAAACCTGCTTCTAAGTGCTTTTGGAGCAAATTGACAAATATTTTCAAAAACAGACTTACCTCAGAGAGACAAGGCCAAAATTACAAAGTTTATGATTTCAACTAAAAAAATGAAAGTTAGTAATAACCTTGTATTACTTCATATTATAGCAAATCTTATTATATCTAGTGTTGAAACCTGCTTCTAAGTGCTTTTGGTGCAAATTGACAGGTTTGCAAAAACAGACTTACCTCAGAGACCCAAAAGGCCAAAATTACAAAGTTTATGATTTCAGCTAAAAAAATTAAAGTTAGTAATAACCTTGTATTACTTCATATTAAAGCAAATATTATTATATCTAGTGTTGAAACCTGCTTCTAAGTGCTTTTGGAGCAAATTGACAGGTTTGCAAAAACAGACTTACCTCAGAGACCCAAAAGACCAAAATTACAAAGTTTATGATTTCAGCTAAAAAAATTAAAGTTAGTAATAACCTTGTATTCCTTCATATTAAAGCAAATCTTATTATATCTAGCTTGAAACCTGCTTCTAAGTGCTTTTGGAGCAAATTGACTCATTTTTTCAAAAACAGACTTACCTCAGAGAGACAAGGCCAAAATTACAAAGTTTATGATTTCAGCTAAAATAATGAAAGTTAGTAATAACCTTGTATTCCTTCATATTAAAGCAAATCTTATTATATCTAGCTTGAAACCTGCTTCTAAGTCCTTTTGCAGCAAATTGACACATGTTTGCAAAAACAGACTTACCTCAGACAGACAAGGCCAAAATTACAAAGTTTATGATTTCAGCTAAAAAAATTAAAGATAGTAATAACCTTGTATTACTTCATGTTAAAGCAAATCTTATTATATCTAGCTTGAAACCTGCTTCTAAGTGCTTTTGGAGCAAATTGACACATGTTTGCAAAAACAGACTTACCTCAGAGAGACAAGGCCAAAATTACAAAGTTTATGATTTCAGCTAAAAAAATTAAAGATAGTAATAACCTTGTATTACTTCATGTTAAAGCAAATCTTATTATATCTAGCTTGAAACCTGCTTCTAAGTGCTTTTGGAGCAAATTGACACATTTTTTCACAAACAGACTTACCTCAGAGAGACAAGGCCAAAATTACAAAGTTTATGATTTCAGCTAAAATAATGAAAGTTAGTAATAACCTTGTATTCCTTCATATTAAAGCAAATCTTATTATATCTAGCTTGAAACCTGCTTCTAAGTCCTTTTGCAGCAAATTGACACATGTTTGCAAAAACAGACTTACCTCAGAGAGACAAGGCCAAAATTACAAAGTTTATGATTTCAGCTAAAAAAATTAAAGATAGTAATAACCTTGTATTACTTCATGTTAAAGCAAATCTTATTATATCTAACTTGAAACCTGCTTCTAAGTGCTTTTGGAGCAAATTGACACATTTTTTCAAAAACAGACTTACCTCAGAGAGACAAGGCCAAAATTACAAAGTTTATGATTTCAGCTAAAAAAATTAAAGTTAGTAATAACCTTGTATTACTTCATGTTAAAGCAAATCTTATTATATCTAGCTTAAAACCTGCTTCTAAATGCTTTTGGAGCAAATTGACAATTTTTTTCAAAAACAGACTTACCTCAGAGAGACAAGGCCAAAATTACAAAGTTTATGATTTCAACTAAAAAAATGAAAGTTAGTAATAACCTTGTATTACATCATATTAAAGCAAATCTTATTATATCTAGTGTTGAAACCTGCTTCTAAGTGCTTTTGGTGCAAATTGACAGGTTTGCAAAAACAGACTTACCTCAGAGACCCAAAAGGCCAAAATTACAAAGTTTATGATTTCAGCTAAAAAAAATAAAGTTAGTAATAACCTTGTATTACTTCATATTAAAGCAAATATTATTATATCTAGTGTTGAAACCTGCTTCTAAGTGCTTTTGGAGCAAATTGACAGGTTTGCAAAAACAGACTTACCTCAGATACCCAAAAGACCAAAATTACAAAGTTTATGATTTCAGCTAAAAAAATTAAAGTTAGTAATAACCTTGTATTCCTTCATATTAAAGCAAATCTTATTATATCTAGCTTGAAACCTGCTTCTAAGTGCTTTTGGAGCAAATTGACACATTTTTTCAAAAACAGACTTACCTCAGAGAGACAAGGCCAAAATTACAAAGTTTATGATTTCAGCTAAAATAATGAAAGTTAGTAATAACCTTGTATTCCTTCATATTAAAGCAAATCTTATTATATCTAGCTTGAAACCTGCTTCTAAGTCCTTTTGCAGCAAATTGACACATGTTTGCAAAAACAGACTTACCTCAGACAGACAAGGCCAAAATTACAAAGTTTATGATTTCAGCTAAAAAAATTAAAGATGGTAATAACCTTGTATTACTTCATGTTAAAGCAAATCTTATTATATCTAGCTTGAAACCTGCTTCTAAGTGCTTTTGGAGCAAATTGACACATGTTTGCAAAAACAGACTTACCTCAGAGAGACAAGGCCAAAATTACAAAGTTTATGATTTCAGCTAAAAAAATTAAAGATAGTAATAACCTTGTATTACTTCATGTTAAAGCAAATCTTATTATATCTAGCTTGAAACCTGCTTCTAAGTGCTTTTGGAGCAAAATGACACATTTTTTCACAAACAGACTTACCTCAGAGAGACAAGGCCAAAATTACAAAGTTTATGATTTCAGCTAAAATAATGAAAGTTAGTAATAACCTTGTATTCCTTCATATTAAAGCAAATCTTATTATATCTAGCTTGAAACCTGCTTCTAAGTCCTTTTGCAGCAAATTGACACATGTTTGCAAAAACAATCTTACCTCAGAGAGACAAGGCCAAAATTACAAAGTTTATGATTTCAGCTAAAAAAATTAAAGATAGTAATAACCTTGTATTACTTCATGTTAAAGCAAATCTTATTATATCTAGCTTGAAACCTGCTTCTAAGTGCTTTTGGAGCAAATTGACACATTTTTTCAAAAACAGACTTACCTCAGAGAGACAAGGCCAAAATTACAAAGTTTATGATTTCAACTAAAAAAATTAAAGTTAGTAATAACCTTGTATTACTTCATATTAAAGCAAATCTTATTATATCTAGTGTTGAAACCTGCTCCTAAGTGCTTTTGGAGCAAATTGACAGGTTTGCAAAAACAGACTTACCTCAGAGACCCAAAAGGCCAAAATTACAAAATTTATGATTTCAGCTAAAAAAATTAAAGTTAGTAATAACCTTGTATTACTTCATGTTAAAGCAAATCTTATTATATCTAGCTTGAAACCTGCTTCTAAGTGCTTTTGGAGCAAATTGACACATTTTTTTCAAAAACAGACGTACCTCAGAGAGACAAGGCAAAAATTACAAAGTTTATGATTTCAACTAAAAAAATGAAAGTTAGTAATAACCTTGTATTACTTCATGTTAAAGCAAATCTTATTATATCTAGCTTGAAACCTGCTTCTAAGTGCTTTTGGAGCAAAATGACACATTTTTTCAAAAACAGACTTACCTCAGAGAGACAAGGCCAAAATTACAAAGTTTATGATTTCAGCTAAAATAATGAAAGTTAGTAATAACCTTGTATTCCTTCATATTAAAGCAAATCTTATTATATCTAGCTTGAAACCTGCTTCTAAGTCCTTTTGCAGCAAATTGACACATGTTTGCAAAAACAGACTTACCTCAGAGAGACAAGGCCAAAATTACAAAGTTTATGATTTCAGCTAAAAAAATTAAAGATAGTAATAACCTTGTATTACTTCATGTTAAAGCAAATCTTATTATATCTAGCTTGAAACCTGCTTCTAAGTGCTTTTGGAGCAAATTGACACATTTTTTCAAAAACAGACTTACCTCAGAGAGACAAGGCCAAAATTACAAAGTTTATGATTTCAACTAAAAAAATTAAAGTTAGTAATAACCTTGTATTCCTTCATATTAAAGCAAATCTTATTATATCTAGCTTGAAACCTGCTTCTAAGTCCTTTTGCAGCAAATTGACACATGTTTGCAAAAACAGACTTACCTCAGACAGACAAGGCCAAAATTACAAAGTTTATGATTTCAGCTAAAAAAATTAAAGATAGTAATAACCTTGTATTACTTCATGTTAAAGCAAATCTTATTATATCTAGCTTGAAACCTGCTTCTAAGTGCTTTTGGAGCAAATTGACACATGTTTGCAAAAACAGACTTACCTCAGAGAGACAAGGCCAAAATTACAAAGTTTATGATTTCAGCTAAAAAAATTAAAGATAGTAATAACCTTGTATTACTTCATGTTAAAGTAAATCTTATTATATCTAGCTTGAAACCTGCTTCTAAGTGCTTTTGGAGCAAAATGACACATTTTTTCACAAACAGACTTACCTCAGAGAGACAAGGCCAAAATTACAAAGTTTATGATTTCAGCTAAAATAATGAAAGTTAGTAATAACCTTGTATTCCTTCATATTAAAGCAAATCTTATTATATCTAGCTTGAAACCTGCTTCTAAGTCCTTTTGCAGCAAATTGACACATGTTTGCAAAAACAATCTTACCTCAGAGAGACAAGGCCAAAATTACAAAGTTTATGATTTCAGCTAAAAAAATTAAAGATAGTAATAACCTTGTATTACTTCATGTTAAAGCAAATCTTATTATATCTAGCTTGAAACCTGCTTCTAAGTGCTTTTGGAGCAAATTGACACATTTTTTCAAAAACAGACTTACCTCAGAGAGACAAGGCCAAAATTACAAAGTTTATGATTTCAACTAAAAAAATTAAAGTTAGTAATAACCTTGTATTACTTCATATTAAAGCAAATCTTATTATATCTAGTGTTGAAACCTGCTCCTAAGTGCTTTTGGAGCAAATTGACAGGTTTGCAAAAACAGACTTACCTCAGAGACCCAAAAGGCCAAAATTACAAAATTTATGATTTCAGCTAAAAAAATTAAAGTTAGTAATAACCTTGTATTACTTCATGTTAAAGCAAATCTTATTATATCTAGCTTGAAACCTGCTTCTAAGTGCTTTTGGAGCAAATTGACACATTTTTTTCAAAAACAGACGTACCTCAGAGAGACAAGGCAAAAATTACAAAGTTTATGATTTCAACTAAAAAAATGAAAGTTAGTAATAACCTTGTATTACTTCATGTTAAAGCAAATCTTATTATATCTAGCTTGAAACCTGCTTCTAAGTGCTTTTGGAGCAAAATGACACATTTTTTCAAAAACAGACTTACCTCAGAGAGACAAGGCCAAAATTACAAAGTTTATGATTTCAGCTAAAATAATGAAAGTTAGTAATAACCTTGTATTCCTTCATATTAAAGCAAATCTTATTATATCTAGCTTGAAACCTGCTTCTAAGTCCTTTTGCAGCAAATTGACACATGTTTGCAAAAACAGACTTACCTCAGAGAGACAAGGCCAAAATTACAAAGTTTATGATTTCAGCTAAAAAAATTAAAGATAGTAATAACCTTGTATTACTTCATGTTAAAGAAAATCTTATTATATCTAGCTTGAAACCTGCTTCTAAGTGCTTTTGGAGCAAATTGACACATTTTTTCAAAAACAGACTTACCTCAGAGAGACAAGGCCAAAATTACAAAGTTTATGATTTCAACTAAAAAAATTAAAGTTAGTAATAACCTTGTATTCCTTCATATTAAAGCAAATCTTATTATATCTAGCTTGAAACCTGCTTCTAAGTCCTTTTGCAGCAAATTGACACATGTTTGCAAAAACAGACTTACCTCAGACAGACAAGGCCAAAATTACAAAGTTTATGATTTCAGCTAAAAAAATTAAAGATGGTAATAACCTTGTATTACTTCATGTTAAAGCAAATCTTATTATATCTAGCTTGAAACCTGCTTCTAAGTGCTTTTGGAGCAAATTGACACATGTTTGCAAAAACAGACTTACCTCAGAGAGACAAGGCCAAAATTACAAAGTTTATGATTTCAGCTAAAAAAATTAAAGATAGTAATAACCTTGTATTACTTCATGTTAAAGCAAATCTTATTATATCTAGCTTGAAACCTGCTTCTAAGTGCTTTTGGAGCAAAATGACACATTTTTTCACAAACAGACTTACCTCAGAGAGACAAGGCCAAAATTACAAAGTTTATGATTTCAGCTAAAATAATGAAAGTTAGTAATAACCTTGTATTCCTTCATATTAAAGCAAATCTTATTATATCTAGCTTGAAACCTGCTTCTAAGTCCTTTTGCAGCAAATTGACACATGTTTGCAAAAACAGACTTACCTCAGAGAGACAAGGCCAAAATTACAAAGTTTATGATTTCA
The DNA here is from genome assembly GCA_037951165.1 of Lophius americanus. NCBI lineage: Eukaryota > Metazoa > Chordata > Actinopteri > Lophiiformes > Lophiidae > Lophius > Lophius americanus. The sequence goes on from JBBDHG010000581.1 coordinate 45,077, forward strand.
GCTAAAAAAATTAAAGATAGTAATAACCTTGTATTACTTCATGTTAAAGCAAATCTTATTATATCTAGCTTGAAACCTGCTTCTAAGTGCTTTTGGAGCAAATTGACACATTTTTTCAAAAACAGACTTACCTCAGAGAGACAAGGCCAAAATTACAAAGTTTATGATTTCAACTAAAAAAATTAAAGTTAGTAATAACCTTGTATTACTTCATGTTAAAGCAAATCTTATTATATCTAGCTTGAAACCTGCTTCTAAGTGCTTTTGGAGCAAATTGACACATTTTTTTCAAAAACAGACGTACCTCAGAGAGACAAGGCAAAAATTACAAAGTTTATGATTTCAATTAAAAAAATGAAAGTTAGTAATAACCTTGTATTACTTCATGTTAAAGCAAATCTTATTATATCTAGCTTGAAACCTGCTTCTAAGTGCTTTTGGAGCAAAATGACACATTTTTTCAAAAACAGACTTACCTCAGAGAGACAAGGCCAAAATTACAAAGTTTATGATTTCAGCTAAAATAATGAAAGTTAGTAATAACCTTGTATTCCTTCATATTAAAGCAAATCTTATTATATCTAGCTTGAAACCTGCTTCTAAGTCCTTTTGCAGCAAATTGACACATGTTTGCAAAAACAGACTTACCTCAGAGAGACAAGGCCAAAATTACAAAGTTTATGATTTCAGCTAAAAAAATTAAAGATAGTAATAACCTTGTATTACTTCATGTTAAAGCAAATCTTATTATATCTAGCTTGAAACCTGCTTCTAAGTGCTTTTGGAGCAAATTGACACATTTTTTCAAAACAGACTTACCTCAGAGAGACAAGGCCAAAATTACAAAGTTTATGATTTCAACTAAAAAAATTAAAGTTAGTAATAACCTTGTATTACTTCATATTAAAGCAAATCTTATTATATCTAGTGTTGAAACCTGCTCCTAAGTGCTTTTGGAGCAAATTGACAGGTTTGCAAAAACAGACTTACCTCAGAGACCCAAAAGGCCAAAATTACAAAATTTATGATTTCAGCTAAAAAAATTAAAGTTAGTAATAACCTCGTATTACTTCATGTTAAAGCAAATCTTATTATATCTAGCTTGAAACCTGCTTCTAAGTGCTTTTGGAGCAAATTGACACATTTTTTTCAAAAACAGACGTACCTCAGAGAGACAAGGCAAAAATTACAAAGTTTATGATTTCAACTAAAAAAATGAAAGTTAGTAATAACCTTGTATTACTTCATATTAAAGCAAATCTTATTATATCTAGCTTGAAACCTGCTTCTAAGTGCTTTTGGAGCAAATTGAAACATTTTTTCAAAAACAGACTTACCCCAGAGAGACAAGGCCAAAAATACAAAGTTTATGATTTCAGCTAAAAAAATTAAAGTTAGTAATAACCTTGTATTCCTTCATATTAAAGCAAATCTTATTATATCTAGCTTGAAACCTGCTTCTAAGTGCTTTTGGAGCAAATTGACACATGTTTGCAAAAACAGACTTACCTCAGAGGCCCAAAAGGCCAAAATTACAAAGTTTATGATTTCAGCTAAAAAAATGAAAGTTAGTAATAACCTTGTATTACTTCATGTTAAAGCAAATCTTATTATATCTAGCTTGAAACCTGCTTCTAAGTGCGTTTGGAGCAAATTGACACATTTTTTCAAAAACAGACTTACCTCAGAGAGACAAGGCCAAAATTACAAAGTTTATGATTTCAGCTAAAAAAATTAAAGTTAGTAATAACCTTGTATTACTTCATGTTAAAGCAAATCTTATCATATCTATCTTGAAACCTGCTTCTAAGTGCTTTTGGAGCAAATTGACAAATTATTTCAAAAACAGACTTACCTCAGAGAGACAAGGCCAAAATTACAAAGTTTATGATTTCAACTAAAAAAATGAAAGTTAGTAATAACCTTGTATTACTTCATATTAAAGCAAATCTTATTATATCTAGTGTTGAAACCTGCTTCTAAGTGCTTTTGGAGCAAATTGACAGGTTTGCAAAAACAGACTTACCTCAGAGACCCAAAAGGCCAAAATTAAAAAGTTTATGACTTCAGCTAAAAAAGATGAAAGTTAGTAATAACCTTGTATTCCTTCATATTAAAGAAAATCTTATTATATCTAGGTTGAAACCTTTTTCTAAGTGCTTTTGGAGCAAATTGACACATGTTTTCAAAAACAGACTTACCTCAGAGAGGTAAGGCCAAAATTACAAAGTTTATGATTTCAGCTAAAAAAATTAAAGTTAGTAATAACCTTGTATTACTTCATGTTAAAGCAAAGCTTATTATATCTAGCTTAAAACCTTCTTCTAAGTGCTTTTGGAGCAAATTGACACATTTTTTCAAAAACAGACTTACCTCGGAGAGACTAGGCCAAAATTACAAAGTTTATGATTTCAGCTAAAAAAATTAAAGTTAGTAATAACCTTGTATTACTTCATGTTAAAGCAAATCTTATTATATCTAGCTTGAAACCTGCTTCTAAATGCTTTTGGAGCAAATTGACAATTTTTTTTATAAACAGACTTACCTCAGAGAGACAAGGCCAAAATTACAAAGTTTATGATTTCAACTAAAAAAATGAAAGTTAGTAATAACCTTGTATTACATCATATTAAAGCAAATCTTATTATATCTAGTGTTGAAACCTGCTTCTAAGTGCTTTTGGTGCAAATTGACAGGTTTGCAAAAACAGACTTACCTCAGAGACCCAAAAGGCCAAAATTACAAAGTTTATGATTTCAGCTAAAAAAATTAAAGTTAGTAATAACCTTGTATTACTTCATATTAAAGCAAATATTATTATATCTAGTGTTGAAACCTGCTTCTAAGTGCTTTTGGAGCAAATTGACAGGTTTGCAAAAACAGACTTACCGCAGAGACCCAAAAGACCAAAATTACAAAGTTTATGATTTCAGCTAAAAAAATTAAAGTTAGTAATAACCTTGTATTCCTTCATATTAAAGCAAATCTTATTATATCTAGCTTGAAACCTGCTTCTAAGTGCTTTTGGAGCAAATTGACACATTTTTTCAAAAACAGACTTACCTCAGAGAGACAAGGCCAAAATTACAAAGTTTATGATTTCAGCTAAAATAATGAAAGTTAGTAATAACCTTGTATTCCTTCATATTAAAGCAAATCTTATTATATCTAGCTTGAAACCTGCTTCTAAGTCCTTTTGCAGCAAATTGACACATGTTTGCAAAAACAGACTTACCTCAGACAGACAAGGCCAAAATTACAAAGTTTATGATTTCAGCTAAAAAAATTAAAGATAGTAATAACCTTGTATTACTTCATGTTAAAGCAAATCTTATTATATCTAGCTTGAAACCTGCTTCTAAGTGCTTTTGGAGCAAATTGACACATGTTTGCAAAAACAGACTTACCTCAGAGAGACAAGGCCAAAATTACAAAGTTTATGATTTCAGCTAAAAAAATTAAAGATAGTAATAACCTTGTATTACTTCATGTTAAAGCAAATCTTATTATATCTAGCTTGAAACCTGCTTCTAAGTGCTTTTGGAGCAAATTGACACAATTTTTCACAAATAGACTTACCTCAGAGAGACAAGGCCAAAATTACAAAGTTTATGATTTCAGCTAAAATAATGAAAGTTAGTAATAACCTTGTATTCCTTCATATTAAAGCAAATCTTATTATATCTAGCTTGAAACCTGCTTCTAAGTCCTTTTGCAGCAAATTGACACATGTTTGCAAAAACAGACTTACCTCAGAGAGACAAGGCCAAAATTACAAAGTTTATGATTTCAGCTAAAAAAATTAAAGATAGTAATAACCTTGTATTACTTCATGTTAAAGCAAATCTTATTATATCTAGCTTGAAACCTGCTTCTAAGTGCTTTTGGAGCAAATTGACACATTTTTTCAAAAACAGACTTACCTCAGAGAGACAAGGCCAAAATTACAAAGTTTATGATTTCAACTAAAAAAATTAAAGTTATTAATAACCTTGTATTACTTCATATTAAAGCAAATCTTATTATATCTAGTGTTGAAACCTGCTCCTAAGTGCTTTTGGAGCAAATTGACAGGTTTGCAAAAACAGACTTACCTCAGAGACCAAAAGGCCCAAAATTACAAAATTTATGATTTCAGCTAAAAAAATTAAAGTTAGTAATAACCTTGTATTACTTCATGTTAAAGCAAACTCTTATTATATCTAGCTTGAAACCTGCTTCTAAGTGCTTTTGGAGCAAATTGACACATTTTTTTCAAAAACAGACGTACCTCAGAGAGACAAGGCAAAAATTACAAAGTTTATGATTTCAACTAAAAAAATGAAAGTTAGTAATAACCTTGTATTACTTCATATTAAAGCAAATCTTATTATATCTAGCTTGAAACCTGCTTCTAAGTGCTTTTGGAGCAAATTGACACATTTTTCAAAAACAGACATTACCCCAGAGAGACAAGGCCAAAAATACAAAGTTTATGATTTCAGCTAAAAAAATTAAAGTTAGTAATAACCTTGTATTCCTTCATATTAAAGCAAATCTTATTATATCTAGCTTGAAACCTGCTTCTAAGTGCTTTTGGAGCAAATTGACAAATTTTTTCAAAAACAGACTTACCTCAGAGAGACAAGGCCAAAATTACAAAGTTTATGAATTCAACTAAAAAAAATGAAAGTTAGTAATAACCTTGTATTACTTCATATTAAAACAAATCTTATTATATCTAGTGTTGAAACCTGCTTCTAAGTGCTTTTGGAGCAAATTGACAGGTTTGCAAAAACAGACTTACCTCAGAGACCCAAAAGGCCAAAATTACAAAGTTTATGATTTCAGCTAAAAAATTAAAGTTAGTAATAACCTTGTATTACTTCATGTTAAAGCAAATCTTATTATATCTAGCTTGAAACCTGCTTCTAAGTGCTTTTGGAGCAAATTGACACATTTTTTCAAAAACAGACTTACCTCGGAGAGGACTAGGCCAAAATTACAAAGTTTATGATTTCAGCTAAAAAAATTAAAGTTAGTAATAACCTTGTATTACTTCATGTTAAAGCAAATCTTATTATATCTAGCTTGAAACCTGCTTCTAAATGCTTTTGGAGCAAATTGACAATTTTTTTTATAACAGACTTACCTCAGAGAGACAAGGCCAAAATTACAAAGTTTATGATTTCAACTAAAAAAATGAAAGTTAGTAATAACCTTGTATTACATCATATTAAAGCAAATCTTATTATATCTAGTGTTGAAACCTGCTTCTAAGTGCTTTTGGTGCAAATTGACAGGTTTGCAAAAACAGACTTACCTCAGAGACCCAAAAGGCCAAAATTACAAAGTTTATGATTTCAGCTAAAAAAATTAAAGATAGTAATAACCTTGTATTACTTCATGTTAAAGCAAATCTTATTATATCTAGCTTGAAACCTGCTTCTAAGTGCTTTTGGAGCAAATTGACACATTTTTTCACAAATAGACTTACCTCAGAGAGACAAGGCCAAAATTACAAAGTTTATGATTTCAGCTAAAATAATGAAAGTTAGTAATAACCTTGTATTCCTTCATATTAAAGCAAATCTTATTATATCTAGCTTGAAACCTGCTTCTAAGTCCTTTTGCAGCAAATTGACACATGTTTGCAAAAACAGACTTACCTCAGAGAGACAAGGCCAAAATTACAAAGTTTATGATTTCAGCTAAAAAAATTAAAGATAGTAATAACCTTGTATTACTTCATGTTAAAGCAAATCTTATTATATCTAGCTTGAAACCTGCTTCTAAGTGCTTTTGGAGCAAATTGACACATTTTTTCAAAAACAGACTTACCTCAGAGAGACAAGGCCAAAATTACAAAGTTTATGATTTCAACTAAAAAAATTAAAGTTATTAATAACCTTGTATTACTTCATATTAAAGCAAATCTTATTATATCTAGTGTTGAAACCTGCTCCTAAGTGCTTTTGGAGCAAATTGACAGGTTTGCAAAAACAGACTTACCTCAGAGACCCAAAAGGCCAAAATTACAAAATTTATGATTTCAGCTAAAAAAATTAAAGTTAGTAATAACCTTGTATTACTTCATGTTAAAGCAAATCTTATTATATCTAGCTTGAAACCTGCTTCTAAGTGCTTTTGGAGCAAATTGACACATTTTTTTCAAAAACAGACGTACCTCAGAGAGACAAGGCAAAAATTACAAAGTTTATGATTTCAACTAAAAAAATGAAAGTTAGTAATAACCTTGTATTACTTCATATTAAAGCAAATCTTATTATATCTAGCTTGAAACCTGCTTCTAAGTGCTTTTGGAGCAAATTGACACATTTTTTCAAAAACAGACTTACCCCAGAGAGACAAGGCCAAAAATACAAAGTTTATGATTTCAGCTAAAAAAATTAAAGTTAGTAATAACCTTGTATTCCTTCATATTAAAGCAAATCTTATTATATCTAGCTTGAAACCTGCTTCTAAGTGCTTTTGGAGCAAATTGACAAATTTTTTCAAAAACAGACTTACCTCAGAGAGACAAGGCCAAAATTACAAAGTTTATGAATTCAACTAAAAAAATGAAAGTTAGTAATAACCTTGTATTACTTCATATTAAAACAAATCTTATTATATCTAGTGTTGAAACCTGCTTCTAAGTGCTTTTGGAGCAAATTGACAAGTTTGCAAAAACAGACTTACCTCAGAGACCCAAAAGGCCAAAATTACAAAGTTTATGATTTCAGCTAAAAAAATTAAAGTTAGTAATAACCTTGTATTACTTCATGTTAAAGCAAATCTTATTATATCTAGCTTGAAACCTGCTTCTAAGTGCTTTTGGAGCAAATTGACAATTTTTTTCAAAAACAGACTTACCTCAGAGAGACAAGGCAAAAATTACAAAGTTTATGATTTCAGCTAAAAAAATTAAAGTTAGTAATAACCTTGTATTACTTCATGTTAAAGCAAATCTTATCATATCTATCTTGAAACCTGCTTCTAAGTGCTTTTGGAGCAAATTGACAATTTTTTTCAAAAACAGACTTACCTCAGAGAGACAAGGCCAAAATTACAAAGTTTATGATTTCAACTAAAAACATGAAAGTTAGTAATAACCTTGTATTACTTCATATTAAAGCAAATCTTATTATATCTAGCTTGAAACCTGCTTCTAAGTGCGTTTGAAGCAAATTGACACATTTTTTCAAAAACAGACTTACCTTAGGGACCCAAAAGGCCAAAATTACAAAGTTTATGATTTCAGGAAAAAAAATTTAAGTTAGTGATAACCTTGTATTCCTTCATATTAAAGCAAATTTTATTATATCTAGTGTTGAAACCTGCTTCTAAGTGCTTTTGGAGCAAATTGACAGGTTTGCAAAAACAGACTTACCTCAGAGAGACAAGGCAAAAATTACAAAGTTTATGATTTCAGCTAAAAAAATTAAAGTTAGTAATAACCTTGTATTACTTCATGTTAAAGCAAATCTTATCATATCTATCTTGAAACCTGCTTCTAAGTGCTTTTGGAGCAAATTGACAATTTTTTTCAAAAACAGACTTACCTCAGAGAGACAAGGCCAAAATTACAAAGTTTATGATTTCAACTAAAAAAATGAAAGTTAGTAATAACCTTGTATTACTTCATATTAAAGCAAATCTTATTATATCTAGTGTTGAAACCTGCTTCTAAGTGCTTTTGGAGCAAATTGACAGGTTTGCAAAAACAGACTTACCTCAGAGACCCAAAAGGCCAAAATTACAAAGTTTATGACTTCAGCTAAAAAAAATTAAAGTTAGTAATAACCTTGTATTCCTTCATATTAAAGCAAATCTTATTATATCTAGCTTGAAGCCTGCTTCTAAGTGCTTTTGGAGCAAATTGACAAATTTTTTCAAAAACAGACTTACCTCAGAGAGACAAGGCAAAAATTACAAAGTTTATGATTTCAACTAAAAAAATGAAAGTTAGTAATAACCTTGTATTACTTCATATTAAAGCAAATCTTATTATATCTAGCTTGAAACCTGCTTCTAAGTGCTTTTGGAGCAAATTGACACATTTTTCAAAAACAGACTTACCCCAGAGAGACAAGGCCAAAAATACAAAGTTTATGATTTCAGCTAAAAAAATTTAAGTTAGTAATAACCTTGTATTCCTTCATATTAAAGCAAATCTTATTATATCTAGCTTGAAATCTGCTTCTAAGTGCTTTTGGAGCAAATTGACACATGTTTGCGAAAACAGACTTACCTCAGAGAGACAAGGCCAAAATTACAAAGTTTATGATTTCAGCTAAAAAAATTAAAGTTAGTAATAACCTTGTATTACTTCATGTTAAAGCAAAGCTTATTACATCTAGCTTGAAACCTTCTTCTAAGTGCTTTTGGAGCAAATTGACACATTTTTTCAAAAACAGACTTACCTCAGAGAGACAAGGCCAAAATTACAAAGTTTATGATTTCAGCTAAAAAAATTAAAGTTAGTAATAACCTTGTATTACTTCATGTTAAAGCAAATCTTATTATATCTAGCTTGAAACCTGCTTCTAAGTGCTTTTGGAGCAAATTGACAAATTTTTTCAAAAACAGACTTACCTCAGAGAGACAAGGCCAAAATTACAAAGTTTATGATTTCAACTAAAAAAATGAAAGTTAGTAATAACCTTGTATTACTTCATATTAAAGCAAATCTTATTATATCTAGTGTTGAAACCTGCTTCTAAGTGCTTTTGGAGCAAATTGACAGGTTTGCAAAAACAGACTTACCTCAGAGACCCAAAAGGCCAAAATTACAAAGTTTATGATTTCAGCTAAAAAAATTAAAGTTAGTAATAACCTTGTATTACTTCATGTTAAAGCAAATCTTATTATATCTAGCTTGAAACCTGCTTCTAAGTGCTTTTGGAGCAAATTGACAATTTTTTTCAAAAACAGACTTACCTCAGAGAGACAAGGCAAAAATTACAAAGTTTATGATTTCAGCTAAAAAAATTAAAGTTAGTAATAACCTTGTATTACTTCATGTTAAAGCAAATCTTATCATATCTATCTTGAAACCTGCTTCTAAGTGCTTTTGGAGCAAATTGACAGGTTTGCAAAAACAGACTTACCTCAGAGACCCAAAAGGCCAAAATTACAAAGTTTATGACCTCAGCTAAAAAAAATTAAAGTTAGTAATAACCTTGTATTCCTTCATATTAAAGAAAATCTTATTATATCTAGCTTGATACCTGTTTCTTAGTACTTTTGGAGCAAATTGACACATGTTTGCAAAAACAGACTTACCTCAGAGAGACAAGGCCAAAATTACAAAGTTTATGATTTCAGCTAAAAAAATTAAAGTTAGTAATAACCTTGTATTACTTCATGTTAAAGCAAAGCTTATTATATCTAGCTTGAAACCTTCTTCTAAGTGCTTTTGGAGCAAATTGACACATTTTTTCAAAAACAGACTTACCTCAGAGAGACAAGGCCAAAATTACAAAGTTTATGATTTCAGCTAAAAAAATTAAAGTTAGTAATAACCTTGTATTACTTCATGTTAAAGCAAATCTTATTATATCTAGCTTGAAACCTGCTTCTAAGTGCTTTTGGAGCAAATTGACACATTTTTCAAAAACAGACTTACCCCAGAGAGACAAGGCCAAAAATACAAAGTTTATGATTTCAGCTAAAAAAATTTAAGTTAGTAATAACCTTGTATTCCTTCATATTAAAGCAAATCTTATTATATCTAGCTTGAAACCTGCTTCTAAGTGCTTTTGGAGCAAATTGACACATGTTTGCGAAAACAGACTTACCTCAGAGAGACAAGGCCAAAATTACAAAGTTTATGATTTCAGCTAAAAAAATTAAAGTTAGTAATAACCTTGTATTACTTCATGTTAAAGCAAAGCTTATTATATCTAGCTTGAAACCTTCTTCTAAGTGCTTTTGGAGCAAATTGACACATTTTTTCAAAAACAGACTTACCTCAGAGAGACAAGGCCAAAATTACAAAGTTTATGATTTCAGCTAAAAAAATTAAAGTTAGTAATAACCTTGTATTACTTCATGTTAAAGCAAATCTTATTATATCTAGCTTGAAACCTGCTTCTAAGTGCTTTTGGAGCAAATTGACAAATTTTTTCAAAAACAGACTTACCTCAGAGAGACAAGGCCAAAATTACAAAGTTTATGATTTCAACTAAAAAAATGAAAGTTAGTAATAACCTTGTATTACTTCATATTAAAGCAAATCTTATTATATCTAGTGTTGAAACCTGCTTCTAAGTGCTTTTGGAGCAAATTGACAGGTTTGCAAAAACAGACTTACCTCAGAGACCCAAAAGGCCAAAATTACAAAGTTTATGATTTCAGCTAAAAAAATTAAAGTTAGTAATAACCTTGTATTACTTCATGTTAAAGCAAATCTTATTATATCTAGCTTGAAACCTGCTTCTAAGTGCTTTTGGAGCAAATTGACAATTTTTTTCAAAAACAGACTTACCTCAGAGAGACAAGGCAAAAATTACAAAGTTTATGATTTCAGCTAAAAAAATTAAAGTTAGTAATAACCTTGTATTACTTCATGTTAAAGCAAATCTTATCATATCTATCTTGAAACCTGCTTCTAAGTGCTTTTGGAGCAAATTGACAGGTTTGCAAAAACAGACTTACCTCAGAGACCCAAAAGGCCAAAATTACAAAGTTTATGACTTCAGCTAAAAAAAATTAAAGTTAGTAATAACCTTGTATTCCTTCATATTAAAGAAAATCTTATTATATCTAGCTTGATACCTGTTTCTTAATACTTTTGGAGCAAATTGACACATGTTTGCAAAAACAGACTTACCTCAGAGAGACAAGGCCAAAATTACAAAGTTTATGATTTCAGCTAAAAAAATTAAAGTTAGTAATAACCTTGTATTACTTCATGTTAAAGCAAAGCTTATTATATCTAGCTTGAAACCTTCTTCTAAGTGCTTTTGGAGCAAATTGACACATTTTTTCAAAAACAGACTTACCTCAGAGAGACAAGGCCAAAATTACAAAGTTTATGATTTCAGCTAAAAAAATTAAAGTTAGTAATAACCTTGTATTACTTCATGTTAAAGCAAATCTTATTATATCTAGCTTGAAACCTGCTTCTAAGTGCTTTTGGAGCAAATTGACAATTTTTTTCAAAAACAGACTTACCTCAGAGAGACAAGGCCAAAATTACAAAGTTTATGATTTCAACTAAAAAAATGAAAGTTAGTAATAACCTTGTATTACTTCATATTAAAGCAAATCTTATTATATCTAGTGTTGAAACCTGCTTCTAAGTGCTTTTGGAGCAAATTGACAGGTTTGCAAAAACAGACTTACCTCAGAGACCCAAAAGGCCAAAATTACAAAGTTTATGATTTCAGCTAAAAAAATTAAAGTTAGTAATAACCTTGTATTACTTCATGTTAAAGCAAATCTTATTATATCTAGCTTGAAACCTGCTTCTAAGTGCTTTTGGAGGAAATTGACAATTTTTTTCAAAAACAGACTTACCTCAGAGAGACAAGGCCAAAATTACAAAGTTTATGATTTCAACTAAAAAAATGAAAGTTAGTAATAACCTTGTATTACTTCATATTAAAGCAAATCTTATTATATCTAGTGTTGAAACCTGCTTCTAAGTGCTTTTGGAGCAAATTGACAGGTTTGCAAAAACAGACTTACCTCAGAGACCCAAAAGGCCAAAATTAAAAAGTTTATGACTTCAGCTAAAAAAAATGAAAGTTAGTAATAACCTTGTATTACTTCATATTAAAGAAAATCTTATTATATCTAGGTTGAAACCTTTTTCTAAGTGTTTTTGGAGCAAATTGACATGTTTGCAAAAACAGACTTACCTCAGAGTCTCACAAGGCCAAAATTACAAAGTTTATGATTTCAGCTAAAAAAATTAAAGTTAGTAATAACCTTGTATTCCTTCATATTAAAAGTAATCTTATTATATCTAGCTTGAAACCTGCTTCTAAGTGCTTTTGGAGCAAATTGACACATTTTTTCACAAACAGACTTACCTCAGAGAGACAAGGCCAAAATTACAAAGTTTATGATTTCAGCTAAAATAATGAAAGTTAGTAATAACCTTGTATTCCTTCATATTAAAGCAAATATTATTTTATCTAGCTTGAAACCTGCTTCTAAGTCCTTTTGCAGCAAATTGACAAATGTTTGCAAAAACAGACTTACCTCAGAGAGACAAAGCCAAAATTACAAAGTTTATGATTTCAGCTAAAAAAATTAAAGTTAGTAATAACCTTGTATTACTTCATATTAAAGCAAATCTTATTATATCTAGCTTGAAACCTGCTTCTAAGTGCTTTTGGAGCAAATTGACACATGTTTTCACAAACAGACTTACCTCAGAGAGACAAGGCCAAAATTACAAAGTTTATGATTTCAGCTAAAATAATGAAAGTTAGTAATAACCTTGTATTACTTCATGTTAAAGCAAATCTTATCATATCTATCTTGAAACCTGCTTCTAAGTGCTTTTGGAGCAAATTGACAGGTTTGCAAAAACAGACTTACCTCAGAGACCCAAAAGGCCAAAATTACAAAGTTTATGACTTCAGCTAAAAAAAATTAAAGTTAGTAATAACCTTGTATTCCTTCATATTAAAGAAAATCTTATTATATCTAGCTTGATACCTGTTTCTTAGTACTTTTGGAGCAAATTGACACATGTTTGCAAAAACAGACTTACCTCAGAGAGACAAGGCCAAAATTACAAAGTTTATGATTTCAGCTAAAAAAATTAAAGTTAGTAATAACCTTGTATTACTTCATGTTAAAGCAAAGCTTATTATATCTAGCTTGAAACCTTCTTCTAAGTGCTTTTGGAGCAAATTGACACATTTTTTCAAAAACAGACTTACCTCAGAGAGACAAGGCCAAAATTACAAAGTTTATGATATCAGCTAATAAAATTAAAGTTAGTAATAACCTTGTATTACTTCATGTTAAAGCAAATCTTATTATATCTAGCTTGAAACCTGCTTCTAAGTGCTTTTGGAGCAAATTGACAAATTTTTTCAAAAACAGACTTACCTCAGAGAGACAAGGCCAAAATTACAAAGTTTATGATTTCAACTAAAAAAATGAAAGTTAGTAATAACCTTGTATTACTTCATATTAAAGCAAATCTTATTATATCTAGTGTTGAAACCTGCTTCTAAGTGCTTTTGGAGCAAATTGACAGGTTTGCAAAAACAGACTTACCTCAGAGACCCAAAAGGCCAAAATTACAAAGTTTATGATTTCAGCTAAAAAAATTAAAGTTAGTAATAACCTTGTATTACTTCATGTTAAAGCAAATCTTATTATATCTAGCTTGAAACCTGCTTCTAAGTGCTTTTGGAGGAAATTGACAATTTTTTTCAAAAACAGACTTACCTCAGAGAGACAAGGCAAAAATTACAAAGTTTATGATTTCAACTAAAAAAATGAAAGTTAGTAATAACCTTGTATTACTTCATATTAAAGCAAATCTTATTATATCTAGTGTTGAAACCTGCTTCTAAGTGCTTTTGGAGCAAATTGACAGGTTTGCAAAAACAGACTTACCTCAGAGACCCAAAAGGCCAAAATTAAAAAGTTTATGACTTCAGCTAAAAAAAATGAAAGTTAGTAATAACCTTGTATTACTTCATATTAAAGAAAATCTTATTATATCTAGGTTGAAACCTTTTTCTAAGTGTTTTTGGAGCAAATTGACATGTTTGCAAAAACAGACTTAACTCAGAGTCTCACAAGGCCAAAATTACAAAGTTTATGATTTCAGCTAAAAAAATTAAAGTTAGTAATAACCTTGTATTCCTTCATATTAAAAGTAATCTTATGATATCTAGCTTGAAACCTGCTTCTAAGTGCTTTTGGAGCAAATTGACAAATATTTTCAAAAACAGACTTACCTCAGAGAGACAAGGCCAAAATTACAAAGTTTATGATTTCAACTAAAAAAATGAAAGTTAGTAATAACCTTGTATTACTTCATATTAAAGCAAATCGTATTATATCTAGTGTTGAAACCAGCTTCTAAGTGCTTTTGGAGCAAATTGACAGGTTTGCAAAAACAGACTTACCTCAGAGACCCAAAAGGCCAAAATTACAAAGTTTATGATTTCAGCTAAAAAAATTAAAGTTAGTAATAACCTTGTATTCCTTCATATTAAAGCAAATCTTATTATATCTAGCTCGAAACATGCTTCTAAGTGCTTTTGGAGCAAATTGACACATTTTTTCACAAACAGACTTACCTCAGAGAGACAAGGCCAAAATTACAAAGTTTATGATTTCAGCTAAAATAATGAAAGTTAGTAATAACCTTGTATTCCTTCATATTAAAGCAAATATTATTTTATCTAGCTTGAAACCTGCTTCTAAGTCCTTTTGCAGCAAATTGACAAATGTTTGCAAAAACAGACTTACCTCAGAGAGACAAAGCCAAAATTACAAAGTTTATGATTTCAGCTAAAAAAATTAAAGTTAGTAATAACCTTGTATTACTTCATATTAAAGCAAATCTTATTATATCTAGCTTGAAACCTGCTTCTAAGTGCTTTTGGAGCAAATTGACACATGTTTTCACAAACAGACTTACCTCAGAGAGACAAGGCCAAAATTACAAAGTTTATGATTTCAGCTAAAATAATGAAAGTTAGTAATAACCTTGTATTCCTTCATATTAAATCAAATATTATTATATCTAGCTTGAAACCTGCTTCTAAGTGCTTTTGCAGCAAATTGACAAATGTTTGCAAAAACAGACTTACCTCAGAGAGACAAGGCCAAAATTAAAAAGTTTATGATTTCAGCTAAAAAAATTAAAGATAGTAATAACCTTGTATTACTTCATGTTAAAGCAAATCTTATTATATCTAGCTTGAAACCTGCTTCTAAGTGCTTTTGGAGCAAATTGACACATTTTTTCAAAAACAGACTTACTTCAGAGAGACAAGGCCAAAATTACAAAGTTTATGATTTCAACTAAAAAAATTTAAGTTAGTAATAACCTTGTATTACTTCATATTAAAGCAAATCTTATTTTATCTAGTGTTGAAACCTGCTTCTAAGTGCTTTTGGAGCAAATTGACAGGTTTGCAAAAACAGACTTACCTCAGAGACCCAAAAGGCCAAAATTACAAAGTTTATGATTTCAGCTAAAAAAATTAAAGTTAGTAATAACCTTGTATTACTTCATGTTAAAGCAAATCTTATTATTTCTAGCTTGAAGCCTGCTTCTAAGTGCTTTTGGAGCAAATTGACAAATTTTTTCAAAAACAGACTTACCTCAGAGAGACAAGGCAAAAATTACAAAGTTTATGATTTCAACTGAAAAAATGAAAGTTAGTAATAACCTTGTATTACTTCATATTAAAGCAAATCTTATTATATCTAGTGTTGAAACCTGCTCCTAAGTGCTTTTGGAGCAAATTGACAGGTTTGCAAAAACAGACTTACCTCAGAGACCCAAAAGGCCAAAATTACAAAGTTTATGATTTCAGCTAAAAAAATTAAAGTTAGTAATAACCTTGTATTACTTCATGTTAAAGCAAATCTTATTATTTCTAGCTTGAAGCCTGCTTCTAAGTGCTTTTGGAGCAAATTGACAAATTTTTTCAAAAACAGACTTACCTCAGAGAGACAAGGCAAAAATTACAAAGTTTATGATTTCAACTAAAAAAATGAAAGTTAGTAATAACCTTGTATTACTTCATATTAAAGCAAATCTTATTATATCTAGTGTTGAAACCTGCTCCTAAGTGCTTTTGGAGCAAATTGACAGGTTTGCAAAAACAGACTTACCTCAGAGACCCAAAAGGCCAAAATTACAAAATTTATGATTTCAGCTAAAAAAATTAAAGTTAGTAATAACCTTGTATTACTTCATGTTAAAGCAAATCTTATTATATCTAGCTTGAAACCTGCTTCTAAGTGCTTTTGGAGCAAATTGACACATTTTTTTCAAAAACAGACTTACCTCAGAGAGACAAGGCAAAAATTACAAAGTTTATGATTTCAACTAAAAAAATGAAAGTTAGTAATAACCTTGTATTACTTCATATTAAAGCAAATCTTATTATATCTAGCTTGAAACCTGCTTCTAAGTGCTTTTGGAGCAAATTGACACATTTTTTCAAAAACAGACTTACCCCAGAGAGACAAGGCCAAAAATACAAAGTTTATGATTTCAGCTAAAAAAAATTTAAGTTAGTAATAACCTTGTATTCCTTCATATTAAAGCAAATCTTATTATATCTAGCTTGAAACCTGCTTCTAAGTGCTTTTGGAGCAAATTGACACATGTTTGCAAAAACAGACTTACCTCAGAGGCCCAAAAGGCCAAAATTACAAAGTTTATGATTTCAGCTAAAAAAATTAAAGTTAGTAATAACCTTGTATTACTTCATGTTAAAGCAAATCTTATTATATCTAGCTTGAAACCTGCTTCTAAGTGCGTTTGGAGCAAATTGACACATTTTTTCAAAAACAGACTTACCTCAGAGAGACAAGGCCAAAATTACAAAGTTTATGATTTCAGCTAAAAAAATTAAAGTTAGTAATAACCTTGTATTACTTCATGTTAAAGCAAATCTTATCATATCTATCTTGAAACCTGCTTCTAAGTGCTTTTGGAGCAAATTGACAAATTTTTTCAAAAGCAGACTTACCTCAGAGAGACAAGGCCAAAATTACAAAGTTTATGATTTCAACTAAAAAAATGAAAGTTAGTAATAACCTTGTATTACTTCATATTAAAGCAAATCTTATTATATCTAGTGTTGAAACCTGCTTCTAAGTGCTTTTGGAGCAAATTGAAAGGTTTGCAAAAACAGACTTACCTCAGAGACCCAAAAGGCCAAAATTACAAAGTTTATGACTTCAGCTAAAAAAATGAAAGTTAGTAATAACCTTGTATTCCTTCATATTAAAGAAAATCTTATTATATCTAGCTTGAAACCTGTTTCTTAGTACTTTTGGAGCAAATTGACACATGTTTGCAAAAACAGACTTACCTCAGAGAGACAAGGCCAAAATTACAAAGTTTATGATTTCAGCTAAAAAAATTAAAGTTAGTAATAACCTTGTATTACTTAATGATAAAGCAAAGCTTATTATATCTAGCTTGAAACCTTCTTCTAAGTGCTTTTGGAGCAATTGACACATTTTTTCAAAAACAGACTTACCTCAGAGAGACAAGGCCAAAATTACAAAGTTTATGATTTCAGCTAAAAAAATTAAAGTTAGTAATAACCTTGTATTACTTCATGTTAAAGCAAATCTTATTATATCTAGCTTGAAACCTGCTTCTAAGTGCTTTTGGAGCAAATTGACAAATTTTTTCAAAAACAGACTTACCTCAGAGATACAAGGCAAAAATTACAAAGTTTATGATTTCAACTAAAAAAATGAAAGTTAGTAATAACCTTGTATTACTTCATATTAAAGCAAATCTTTTTATATCTAGTGTTGAAACCTGCTTCTAAGTGCTTTTGGAGCAAATTGACAGGTTTGCAAAAACAGACTTACCTCAGAGACCCAAAAGGCCAAAATTAAAAAGTTTATGACTTCAGCTAAAAAAAATGAAATTTAGTAATAACCTTGTATTCCTTCATATTAAAGAAAATCTTATTATATCTAGGTTGAAACCTTTTTCTAAGTGCTTTTGGAGCAAATTGACATGTTTGCAAAAACAGACTTACCTCAGAGTCCCACAAGGCCAAAATTACAAAGTTTATGATTTCAGCTAAACAAATGAAAGTTAGTAATAACCTTGTATTCCTTCATATTAAAGCAAATATAATTTTATCTAGCTTGAAACCTGCTTCTAAGTCCTTTTGCAGCAAATTGACAAATGTTTGCAAAAACAGACTTACCTCAGAGAGACAAGGCCAAAATTACAAAGTTTATGATTTCAGCTAAAAAAATTAAAGTTAGTAATAACCTTGTATTACTTCATATTAAAGCAGATCTTATTATATCTAGCTTGAAACCTGCTTCTAAGTGCTTTTGGAGCAAATTGACACATGTTTTCACAAACAGACTTACCTCAGAGAGACAAGGCCAAAATTACAAAGTTTATGATTTCAGCTAAAATAATGAAAGTTAGTAATAACCTTGTATTCCTTCATATTAAAGCAAATATTATTATATCTAGCTTGAAACCTGCTTCTAAGTGCTTTTGCAGCAAATTGACAAATGTTTGCAAAAACAGACTTACCTCAGAGAGACAAGGCCAAAATTACAAAGTTTATGATTTCAGCTAAAAAAATTAAAGATAGTAATAACCTTGTATTACTTCATGTTAAAGCAAATCTTATTATATCTAGCTTGAAACCTGCTTCTAAGTGCTTTTGGAGCAAATTGACACATTTTTTCAAAAACAGACTTACCTCAGAGAGACAAGGCCAAAATTACAAAGTTTATGATTTCAACTAAAAAAATTTAAGTTAGTAATAACCTTGTATTATTTCATATTAAAGCAAATCTTATTATATCTAGTGTTGAAACCTGCTTCTAAGTGCTTTTGGAGCAAATTGACAGGTTTGCAAAAACAGACTTACCTCAAAGACCCAAAAGGCCAAAATTACAAAGTTTATGATTTCAGCTAAAAAAATTAAAGTTAGTAATAACCTTGTATTCCTTCATATTAAAGCAAATCTTATTATATCTAGCTTGAAACCTGCTTCTAAGTGCTTTTGGAGCAAATTGACACATTTTTTCCACAAACAGACTTACCTCAGAGAGACAAGGCCAAAATTACAAAGTTTATGATTTCAGCTAAAATAATGAAAGTTAGTAATAACCTTGTATTCCTTCATATTAAAGCAAATATAATTTTATCTAGCTTGAAACCTGCTTCTAAGTCCTTTTGCAGCAAATTGACAAATGTTTGCAAAAACAGACTTACCTCAGAGAGACAAGGCCAAAATTACAAAGTTTATGATTTCAGCTAAAAAAATTAAAGTTAGTAATAACCTTGTATTCCTTCATATTAAAGCAAATATCATTATATCTAGCTTGAAACCTGCTTCTAAGTGCTTTTGCAGCAAATTGACAAATGTTTGCAAAAACAGACTTACCTCAGAGAGACAAGGCCAAAATTTCAAAGTTTATGATTTCAGCTAAAAAAATTAAAGATAGTAATAACCTTGTATTACTTCATGTTAAAGCAAATCTTATTATATCTAGCTTGAAACCTGCTTCTAAGTGCTTTTGGAGCAAATTGACACATTTTTTCAAAAACAGACTTACCTCAGAGAGACAAGGCCAAAATTACAAAGTTTATGATTTCAACTAAAAAAATTTAAGTTAGTAATAACCTTGTATTACTTCATATTAAAGCAAATCTTATTATATCTAGTGTTGAAACCTGCTCCTAAGTGCTTTTGGAGCAAATTGACAGGTTTGCAAAAACAGACTTACCTCAGAGACCCAAAAGGCCAAAATTACAAAGTTTATGATTTCAGCTAAAAAAATTAAAGTTAGTAATAACCTTGTATTACTTCATGTTAAAGCAAATCTTATTATTTCTAGCTTGAAGCCTGCTTCTAAGTGCTTTTGGAGCAAATTGACAATTTTTTTCAAAAACAGACTTACCTCAGAGAGACAAGGCAAAAAATACAAAGTTTATGATTTCAACTAAAAAAATGAAAGTTAGTAATAACCTTGTATTACTTCATATTAAAGCAAATCTTATTATATCTAGTGTTGAAACCTGCTCCTAAGTGCTTTTGGAGCAAATTGACAGGTTTGCAAAAACAGACTTACCTCAGAGACCCAAAAGGCCAAAATTACAAAATTTATGATTTCAGCTAAAAAAATTAAAGTTAGTAATAACCTTGTATTACTTCATGTTAAAGCAAATCTTATTATATCTAGCTTGAAACCTGCTTCTAAGTGCTTTTGGAGCAAATTGACACATTTTTTTCAAAAACAGACTTACCTCAGAGAGACAAGGCAAAAATTACAAAGTTTATGATTTCAACTAAAACAATGAAAGTTAGTAATAACCTTGTATTACTTCATATTAAAGCAAATCTTATTATATCTAGTGTTGAAACCTGCTCCTAAGTGCTTTTGGAGCAAATTGACAGGTTTGCAAAAACAGACTTACCTCAGAGACCCAAAAGGCCAAAATTACAAAATTTATGATTTCAGCTAATAAAATGAAAGTTAGTAATAACCTTGTATTACTTCATGTTAAAGCAAATCTTATTATATCTAGCTTGAAACCTGCTTCTAAGTGCTTTTGGAGCAAATTGACACATTTTTTTCAAAAACAGACTTACCTCAGAGAGACAAGGCAAAAATTACAAAGTTTATGATTTCAACTAAAAAAATGAAAGTTAGTAATAACCTTGTATTACTTAATATTAAAGCAAATCTTATTATATCTAGCTTGAAACCTGCTTCTAAGTGCTTTTGGAGCAAATTGACACATTTTTTCAAAAACAGACTTACCCCAGAGAGACAAGGCCAAAAATACAAAGTTTATGATTTCAGCTAAAAAAATTTAAGTTAGTAATAACCTTGTATTCCTTCATATTAAAGTAAATCTTATTATATCTAGCTTGAAACCTGCTTCTAAGTGCTTTTGGAGCAAATTGACACATGTTTGCAAAAACAGACTTACCTCAGAGGCCCAAAAGGCCAAAATTACAAAGTTTATGATTTCAGCTAAAAAAATTAAAGTTAGTAATAACCTTGTATTACTTCATGTTAAAGCAAATCTTATTATATCTAGCTTGAAACCTGCTTCTAAGTGCGTTTGGAGCAAATTGACACATTTTTTCAAAAACAGACTTACCTCAGAGAGACAAGGCCAAAATTACAAAGTTTATGATTTCAGCTAAAAAAATTAAAGTTAGTAATAACCTTGTATTACTTCATGTTAAAGCAAATCTTATCATATCTATCTTGAAACCTGCTTCTAAGTGCTTTTGGAGCAAATTGACAAATTTTTTCAAAAGCAGACTTACCTCAGAGAGACAAGGCCAAAATTACAAAGTTTATGATTTCAACTAAAAAAATGAAAGTTAGTAATAAACTTGTATTACTTCATATTAAAGCAAATATTATTATATCTAGTGTTGAAACCTGCTTCTAAGTGCTTTTGGAGCAAATTGAAAGGTTTGCAAAAACAGACTTACCTCAGAGACCCAAAAGGCCAAAATTACAAAGTATATGACTTCAGCTAAAAAAAATGAAAGTTAGTAATAACCTTGTATTCCTTCATATTAAAGAAAATCTTATTATATCTAGCTTGAAACCTGTTTCTAAGTGCTTTTGGAGCAAATTGACACATTTTTTCAAAAACAGACTTACCTCAGAGAGACAAGGCCAAAATTACAAAGTTTATGATTTCAACTAAAAAAATTTAAGTTAGTAATAACCTTGTATTACTTCATATTAAAGCAAATCTTATTATATATAGTGTTGAAACCTGCTCCTAAGTGCCTTTGGAGCAAATTGACAGGTTTGCAAAAACAGACTTACCTCAGAGACCCAAAAGGCCAAAATTAAAAAGTTTATGACTTCAGCTAAAAAAAAATGAAAGTTAGTAATAACCTTGTATTACTTCATATTAAAGCAAATCTTATTATATCTAGTGTTGAAACCTGCTCCTAAGTGCTTTTGGAGCAAATTGACAGGTTTGCAAAAACAGACTTACCTCAGAGACCCAAAAGGCCAAAATTACAAAGTTTATGATTTCAGCTAAAAAAATTAAAGTTAGTAATAACCTTGTATTACTTCATGTTAAAGCAAATCTTATTATTTCTAGCTTGAAGCCTGCTTCTAAGTGCTTTTGGAGCAAATTGACAATTTTTTTCAAAAACAGACTTACCTCAGAGAGACAAGGCAAAAATTACAAAGTTTATGATTTCAACTAAAAAAATGAAAGTTAGTAATAACCTTGTATTACTTCATATTAAAGCAAATCTTATTATATCTAGTGTTGAAACCTGCTCCTAAGTGCTTTTGGAGCAAATTGACAGGTTTGCAAAAACAGACTTACCTCAGAGACCCAAAAGGCCAAAATTACAAAATTTATGATTTCAGCTAAAAAAATTAAAGTTAGTAATAACCTTGTATTACTTCATGTTAAAGCAAATCTTATTATATCTAGCTTGAAACCTGCTTCTAAGTGCTTTTGGAGCAAATTGACACATTTTTTTCAAAAACAGACTTACCTCAGAGAGACAAGGCAAAAATTACAAAGTTTATGATTTCAACTAAAAAAATGAAAGTTAGTAATAACCTTGTATTACTTCATATTAAAGCAAATCTTATTATATCTAGCTTGAAACCTGCTTCTAAGTGCTTTTGGAGCAAATTGACACATTTTTTCAAAAACAGACTTACCCCAGAGAGACAAGGCCAAAAATACAAAGTTTATGATTTCAGCTAAAAAAATTTAAGTTAGTAATAACCTTGTATTCCTTCATATTAAAGCAAATCTTATTATATCTAGCTTGAAACCTGCTTCTAAGTCCTTTTGCAGCAAATTGACAAATGTTTGCAAAAACAGACTTACCTCAGAGAGACAAGGCCAAAATTACAAAGTTTATGATTTCAGCTAAAAAAATTAAAGTTAGTAATAACCTTGTATTACTTCATATTAAAGCAAATCTTATTATATCTAGCTTGAAACCTGCTTCTAAGTGCTTTTGGAGCAAATTGACACATGTTTTCACAAACAGACTTACCTCAGAGAGACAAGGCCAAAATTACAAAGTTTATGATTTCAGCTAAAATAATGAAAGTTAGTAATAACCTTGTATTCCTTCATATTAAAGCAAATATTATTATATCTAGCTTGAAACCTGCTTCTAAGTGCTTTTGCAGCAAATTGACAAATGTTTGCAAAAACAGACTTACCTCAGAGAGACAAGGCCAAAATTACAAAGTTTATGATTTCAGCTAAAAAAATTAAAGATAGTAATAACCTTGTATTACTTCATGTTAAAGCAAATCTTATTATATCTAGCTTGAAACCTGCTTCTAAGTGCTTTTGGAGCAAATTGACACATTTTTTCAAAAACAGACTTACCTCAGAGAGACAAGGCCAAAATTACAAAGTTTATGATTTCAACTAAAAAAATTTAAGTAAGTAATAACCTTGTATTACTTCATATTAAAGCAAATCTTATTATATATAGTGTTGAAACCTGCTTCTAAGTGCTTTTGGAGCAAATTGACAGGTTTGCAAAAACAGACTTACCTCAGAGACCCAAAAGGCCAAAATTACAAAGTTTATGATTTCAGCTAAAAAAATTAAAGTTAGTAATAACCTTGTATTCCTTCATATTAAAGCAAATCTTATTATATCTAGCTTGAAACCTGCTTCTAAGTGCTTTTGGAGCAAATTGACACATTTTTTCACAAACAGACTTACCTCAGAGAGACAAGGCCAAAATTACAAAGTTTATGATTTCAGCTAAAATAATGAAAGTTAGTAATAACCTTGTATTCCTTCATATTAAAGCAAATATAATTTTATCTAGCTTGAAACCTGCTTCTAAGTCCTTTTGCAGCAAATTGACAAATGTTTGCAAAAACAGACTTACCTCAGAGAGACAAGGCCAAAATTACAAAGTTTATGATTTCAGCTAAAAAAATTAAAGTTAGTAATAACCTTGTATTCCTTCATATTAAAGCAAATATTATTATATCTAGCTTGAAACCTGCTTCTAAGTGCTTTTGCAGCAAATTGACAAATGTTTGCAAAAACAGACTTACCTCAGAGAGACAAGGCCAAAATTACAAAGTTTATGATTTCAGCTAAAAAAATTAAAGATAGTAATAACCTTGTATTACTTCATGTTAAAGCAAATCTTATTATATCTAGCTTGAAACCTGCTTCTAAGTGCTTTTGGAGCAAATTGACACATTTTTTCAAAAACAGACTTACCTCAGAAAGACAAGGCCAAAATTACAAAGTTTATGATTTCAACTAAAAAAATTTAAGTTAGTAATAACCTTGTATTACTTCATATTAAAGCAAATCTTATTATATCTAGTGTTGAAACCTGCTCCTAAGTGCTTTTGGAGCAAATTGACAGGTTTGCAAAAACAGACTTACCTCAGAGACCCAAAAGGCCAAAATTACAAAGTTTATGATTTCAGCTAAAAAAATTAAAGTTAGTAATAACCTTGTATTACTTCATGTTAAAGCAAATCTTATTATTTCTAGCTTGAAGCCTGCTTCTAAGTGCTTTTGGAGCAAATTGACAATTTTTTTCAAAAACAGACTTACCTCAGAGAGACAAGGCAAAAATTACAAAGTTTATGATTTCAACTAAAAAAATGAAAGTTAGTAATAACCTTGTATTACTTCATATAAAAGCAAATCTTATTATATCTAGTGTTAAAACCTGCTCCTAAGTGCTTTTGGAGCAAATTGACAGGTTTGCAAAAACAGACTTACCTCAGAGACCCAAAAGGCCAAAATTACAAAATTTATGATTTCAGCTAAAAAAATTAAAGTTAGTAATAACCTTGTATTACTTCATGTTAAAGCAAATCTTATCATATCTATCTTGAAACCTGCTTCTAAGTGCTTTTGGAGCAAATTGACACATGTTTGCAAAAACAGACTTACCTCAGAGGCCCAAAAGGCCAAAATTACAAAGTTTATGATTTCAGCTAAAAAAATTAAAGTTAGTAATAACCTTGTATTACTTCATGTTAAAGCAAATCTTATCATATCTATCTTGAAACCTGCTTCTAAGTGCTTTTGGAGCAAATTGACACATTTTTTCAAAAACAGACTTACCCCAGAGAGACAAGGCCAAAATTACAAAGTTTATGATTTCAACTAAAAAAATGAAAGTTAGTAATAACCTTGTATTCCTTCATATTAAAGCAAATCTTATTATATCTAGCTTGAAACCTGCTTCTAAGTGCTTTTGGAGCAAATTGACACATGTTTGCAAAAACAGACTTACCTCAGAGGCCCAAAAGGCCAAAATTACAAAGTTTATGATTTCAGCTAAAAAAATTAAAGTTAGTAATAACCTTGTATTACTTCATGTTAAAGCAAATCTTATTATATCTAGCTTGAAACCTGCTTCTAAGTGCGTTTGGAGCAAATTGACACATTTTTTCAAAAACAGACTTACCTCAGAGAGACAAGGCCAAAATTACAAAGTTTATGATTTCAGCTAAAAAAATTAAAGTTAGTAATAACCTTGTATTACTTCATGTTAAAGCAAATCTTATCATATCTATCTTGAAACCTTTTTCTAAGTGCTTTTGGAGTAAATTGACATGTTTGCAAAAACAGACTTACCTCAGAGAGACAAGGCCAAAATTACAAAGTTTATGACTTCAGCTAAAAAAAATGAAAGTTAGTAATAACCTTGTATTCCTTCATATTAAAGAAAATCTTATTATATCTAGCTTGAAACCTGTTTCTTAGTACTTTTGGAGCAAATTGACACATGTTTGCAAAAACAGACTTACCTCAGAGAGACAAGGCCAAAATTACAAAGTTTATGATTTCAGCTAAAAAAATTAAAGTTAGTAATAACCTTGTATTACTTAATGTTAAAGCAAAGCTTATTATATCTAGCTTGAAACCTTCTTCTAAGTGCTTTTGGAGCAAATTGACACATGTTTGCAAAAACAGACTTACCTCAGAGGCCCAAAAGGCCAAAATTACAAAGTTTATGATTTCAGCTAAAAAAATTAAAGTTAGTAATAACCTTGTATTACTTCATGTTAAAGCAAATCTTATCATATCTATCTTGAAACCTGCTTCTAAGTGCTTTTGGAGCAAATTGACAAATTTTTTCAAAAACAGACTTACCTCAGAGAGACAAGGCCAAAATTACAAAGTTTATGATTTCAACTAAAAAAATGAAAGTTAGTAATAACCTTGTATTACTTCATATTAAAGCAAATCTTATTATATCTAGTGTTGAAACCTG
>JBBDHG010000582.1:0-52500 GCA_037951165.1 Lophius americanus
GAAAAGCTCAGTGCATAATGGGATATCCTAGAAATCTGTTTTATGAGGGAGTCAAAGGTCATATCCTGATCAAAGAGAACTCCCAGGTTCCTCACAGTGGTGCTGGAGGCCAAGGTCATACCATCCAGAGTAGATATATCATCAGATAAATTGTTTCTAAGGTGTTTGGGTCCCAACACAATAACTTCACTTTTATCTGAATTTAATAAGAAGTTTCAGTTCATCAAGGTCTTAATGTCTTTGAGACACGCCTTTAAATAGGATTAGTGATTAGATCCACCTGGTTTCATTGATAAGTAAAATTGTGTGTCATCAGCATAACAGTGAAAGTTTATGGAGTGTTTCCTGATAATGTCGCCTAAAAGGAAGGGCATCTGACTTAAAACTTACACCAACAATATGCAGACCACAAAACTGATTGTGTGAGGGGTGGCTGTAGCTCAGTGGGTAGAGCGGCCGTCTCCCAATCGGAAAATCAGAAGGTAGCCCGGTTTGAGTCCCACCAGGGTCTACATGCCGTGGGGTCCTAGAGCAGGACCATGAAAACTTTGCTCCCCGGGCGCTTCAAAGGCTCCGCCCGCTGCCCTCTCAGGTATGGGTCAAATACGGAAAAAGAAAATCACTATGTTGTTCTGTGTGTGAGGAATAAAGGATTTATTATGATGAAGGTTGTGAGCAGTTAGCGCAGAGTTTCTGGAGTGAGTTGGATGAAGGGGTGAGAGAGGGGTGGCTGGAGCAGACCTTAATGGTCCTGTTGGTGAAGGAAGATGAGGAGGTGATAGGCAGGTATGGTGTTAAGGAGAAGTAACTACTGATGGGGGTGCTGTAGAGGCAGATTCTTCAACATGAGGAGTTTCTGGCGTCTTGCAGCACTCGGACAGTGAAGGGGTGTTACCGGGGGACGGACGCTCTACGCAGACCATCACCTCCAGCAGCACCCTGGGCTCCAGCCTGCCTGAGGCTGAAACGCCCGCTGAGGAGGAGGAAGAGGAACTCGGCAACAGGAAGGACTCTCTAGAACGGCTGTTTTGCAGCGAGGAGCTTCCTAAGAGACGTGGTCTGACTGGAGCAGAGGACAGCCAACCGGACGAGATCCAGCTAGACGACAAGCAGGTAGACGACTTCGCCAGCTCTGTTTTGGCGGCCATCTCCTTCTGGTGCTACAGGGTTACCATGGTGACGGTGAGGCTTTCTGTTGCCAGCCATCTTGTGTGGTCCCGTAACACGCTGACCTGACGGATCAAAGCGTCCCCACTCACTCACGAATAACCCACTAGAACCTCCTGCTCCAGAGCTTCATGTCTGCGGTCCGGGAGCTTCATGTCTGCTGTCCACGAGCTTCATGTCTGCTGTCCACGAGCTTCATGTCTGCGGCCCATGAGCTTCATGTCTGCGGTCCATGAGCTTCATGCCTGCGGTCCATGAGCTTCATGTCTGCGGTCCATGAGCTTCATGCCTGCGGTCCATGAGCTTCATGTCTGCGGTCCATGAGCTTCATGTCTGCGGTCCATGAGCTTAATTTCTGACGTCCATGAGCTTCATGTCTGTGGTCAACGAGCTTCATGTCATGTCTGCGGTCCACGACCTTCATGTCTGCTGTCCACGACCTTCATGTCTGCTGTCCACGACCTTCATGTCTGCTGTCCACGAGCTTCATGTCTGGGGTCCACGAGCTTCATGTCTGGGGTCCACGACCTTCATGTCTGGGGTCCACGACCTTCATGTCTGCGGTCCATGAGCTTCATGCCTGCGGTCCATGAGCTTCATGTCTGCGGTCCATGAGCTTCATGTCTGCGGTCCATGAGCTTCATGTCATGTCTGCGGTCTACGACCTTCATGTCTGCTGTCCACGAGCTTCATGTCCGCTGTCCATGAGCTTCATGTCTGGGGTCCACGACCTTCATGTCTGCGGTCCATGGGCTTCATGGCTGCGGTCTATGAGCTTCATGTCTCGGTCCTTGAGCTTCATGTCTGCGGTCCATGACCTTCATGTCTGTGGTCAACGAGCTTCATGTCATGTCTGCGGTCCACGACCTTCATGTCTGCGGTTTGATAGTAAACCTCAGGTGGGTCAGGAGGTGAGAGACGTCTAGCTGTACCTCCGTTTGTGTATCTTCTCTGAGCTGACCCAGACTGAAGGTCTTCAGTCTCCGTCTGGCTTCATTGATCTGTGTGAACGATCAAAGAAGACGTTTGTCTTTGCTGCAAAACTAAACTAAAGTTAACTAATAATAATTAAAGGGCTGCACAATACGTCCTTTCAGCAACATCTCCAGGTGTCCTAACTGCAAAACCAGCCACACTAGAAAGAAGGCAAATATTCACTATTTATATTCAACTTGTCCTGAAATCAAACAAATTGAAATCTGATGATCAAAGATGCGAAAGTTTAGTTGGTCTAGAAGTGTTAAAACAAACGTAAACATCTCCACTGAACGACTCCAAACCAGACCAACTAGTTTGATCGTGACTGTCACGATCAAAGGTGTGGGTGTGAACGCATGAGACGCTGGACATGGAAGACGTTCTCACCAGCAGACGTTGTGCAGCCCCAGGTATTAATGTGAAATAAAGGTTCAGTCCACTCAAAAGAGGACTAGAAGTGTCTGACACGTCTCCACAGGGTCACATCACTACACTCAAATTCATCCGTCCATTCATTATTGACCTACTGCAAAAACCTCCTAACGGGCAATGGTTAAGAAAACATTGCTATGACATCACAACGTGATGATGAAACATATCGAGGAGATACCGAACCTGCCTCTGGGTAACATTCCAACGTCCATTTTATTTATAACAACCGAACGACATGAAATACAATGGAAAAAATCTCTGCTCTCTGAGGGAAAAAAAATCCCTCCAGAGCACAAACCTCTTATTCACAGACAAACAAACAAACAGACGCGCAGGGGGAAAACACGACCTCCTTCCTTTGCAGACGTTAGAACTCAGTGAAAAGCCAGAGAGAACAGGTGAGTCCTCCGTAACGATCCAAACGTTTCTGGTTCTAGCAGTTCTTACTAGGCCGGTAATCCAGTCCGGAGGAGCCTCTATGAGTCTGGATCCAGGAACGTCGAGGAGGCACTGACTGGACCACCTCAGAACCTGTGTTGGAGATCTAGAGTGTAAAAGCTTTGCTCGACTATATCCATTTAAGATACAGAAACACATTGGGTTACTGAGGACCAGTGTGCTTACAACCGAACAAATGCGCCATCCAATTTAAAACCTGAAAAACAAGTAATAAACTTAGAAATCATTCCTGACGCAGACGGGGGGCCAGAGGAGGGGGGCTGGCACTGGAGTCATGTGATCACGCTGTCTTTTACCAGTTTGAAGATCAGCAGCTGAGCTCTGGACCAGCTGGAACTGGAGAAGAGAGGACTGCTCTATGCCCACACAGAATTACAGTGGTCCAATGGAGAAACTTCTCTGAGCCTCTGGCTGAGAAGAGTGGGCTTAACCTCTGCAACATCATCCAGCAGGACCCATTTGGTGGTGGGTCAGTGATGGTCTGGGGAGAAAATCCTTTGACGGTCACACAGACCTCCTGTTGTTAACCAGCGGTACCTGACTGCTGTTAGGTACCAGGATGAAACCGTCAGACCCACTCTCAGACCTCACACTGTTAGTGCGGACACTAGGTTCCTCCTGGTCCAGAACAATAGTCAGATTGTGTAGACAGTTACTGGGGGACGAAGGTCTTGATGCCATTGACTGGCGCTGAGGTTCTCCAGACCTGAACCCACCTGAGAACCTCCGGTATGTTCTGTATCGCTGCATCAGATGCCACCAAGTAGAACCACAGATGGTCCAGGAGGTCACTGATGTTCTGATCCAGGTCGGGGAGGAGATCCTCAAGGACACCATCCTCCATCTCATCAGGAGCAGGTCCAGATATTATCAGGAGAGCTTTTGGGCACATGGAGGTCAAAGGTCAAACCACTACTGGTACATATTATGAGTTGATGAAAATTCACTCCAATTGGATCACTTTGATTGAGGTTCTGCTTTAGAACCCAGTCCTCAGAGGGTTTGTGATTCTGGTTTCCACTGAACGTTCTGACCTCAGAGAGCAGAGAATCTCCTGTCCGTAAGAAATTACTGTAAATTATGGCCCATGAGGAAAATATTCTGTCTCTTCTACAAAATTCCAAAAAGTTATTTGACTCACGCGATCATCAAGAAAATTTGGTGGGAAAAAATTTGGTGGGAACAGTTGCTCTTTCCCGGAATGGGTGAATTGACCCTTTAACTGAGTGTACAATAAGAACCAATGCAGTTCTGGATCATTTGTTCTTTGTGTCCATTACTCCGAGCTCTCTGGTCCAGTATCACAGCTTTTGTTTGTTCTTTGTTGAAGGCGGCGGAGGGACACGGTGTCTCTTCCAATGGTTGTAAGACAGAAGATGGACCACTTCCTGAAGAAGAGGCAGATGCATCGGCAGCGACCCGAGAGCAGGTGAATCAGAACTTTGTGTTAAATGAATTCTTTCTTGCTTGCTTTTCAAGTAACCTCACTGGTTTGTGGTTCATCCTCCTTTGCTCCTCCCACTGTGGAGTACCCCAAAAATCTGCCGGCTCGCTAAAAACCCTTTCTGGAGTGTTTTAAGGACATAAAAGCTTGGATGGCCCGGTGCCAGCGGTGCCTCCACAGTTTCCAACCTTGGCGTCCAAATAGAGACGATTTTAATCTGTGGTTCAATCCGGCTTTTATCAGTCGAGGATTTATCGTTTGGTGATTTTGAAAACTGTAAACCTGCTTTCCACAGAGCACTTCTGGACCTTTGTATTAGGGGAACCAGAACCCCCCTCTCTCTGGCCCACATTTGGTCCAAAATGCTTTTAACACATCCACCAGACTGGGGGCCATGCCTTTTCCCAACCCGAAGAGGTCGCTGCCCTGCGAGCTCACCGTCTGCTGGGATCAGCGTTGGGTCGCGGGCAAATCAGAGTAGTTTCTTTCTCCTCACACAGGAAAGGTCGAAGGTCTTTGTTTAAAGTGACTGCTGATTCCAAAACTATGTTCATCCATGATTTTCCTTGTCTTCAGGCCTCGACAGATATGCTGCCGCAGGAGAAGATGCCAGAGTCGGCACTGACTGAAATCCCTGAACCAGAACCTGCTCCTTATTCAGACAGTTTGTCTGCCACTTCTACCAGGAACTCTCCTCAGAGTGTTGAGGAACTGCAACTTGAAAGAGACGCAGAGGTCCCGGAGAAACCGTCCGCTGCCGCGCCTGATTCTAATTCAAAAACCCTGAGTAGCGAAGAATCTTCTGAGGACGAGGAGGACGGGAAGGAGACTGCAGAGACAGAGGTTGGAGCCACCAGCATCCTTCCTTCCTCTGTCCTGGACAAAGCCAGCGCCATCGCCCAGCACTTTACCAACAGCATTAAACGAGGCAGCCTGGTCCAGGACGACAACCGCTCCCTCGGCTGTGCCTCACCACTGCCGCCCAGCAGAACCGGCAGCAGCCGCAGCTTCGGCACCGAACCGGCTGACAGACCTCTGCGGTTCAACAGTGTGTGTTCTGATTCTGCAGAGACCTTTGGCGCTACAGACCTGACGCTGCTCTCTCCTCGGGAAGACAGCCCTTTCGACGCCAACCGAGGCATTCGGCGGAGGCGAGACTCCACCCTATCCAAGCAAGACCAGTTACTCATCGGCAAAATCAGAAGTTACTATGAGAAGGCTGAGAACCAGGATGCCAACTTCAGCCTGAAACGCAGAGAGAGCCTGACGTACATCCCCACTGGACTGGTCAGCAGCTCCATCAGTCGGATCAACAGCATTCCAAAGGATAAAACCAACCAGACTAATTTGTCTACCAGCACCACATCAGCCAGTCTCGGTCCTTACTCTGCAGACCCCAACGTTCCCAGTGAAAACCACGGTCACGTGGTCTCAAGTGACTCTTTGAGATTTGATCAGAGATGCCCGGATCCAGGAGATTCAAGAGAAAGCCAAAGGTCCAGCTCACAAAGCATGCAGGACAATCCACCTGAGGATGAAGAGTTTCGACCTTCATCTGAAATGATCAAGATCTGGCAGACAATGGAGCAAGAGATCACCAGTTCCCAGAGTGAAGACAAAGGCTGTGAACGATATGGAGAACAAAAAAACGTGGGAGTCAACATCTGCCTCTCGGTGAAGACCCAAACCAAGAGCAGTGACCTCAGCACAATCACAGAGGTAACCACGGATCCCTCACCCAATAAAGTCCCTGGTGCGAGTCAGACAGGAAGTCTGATGGACTCAGCAAAAGTTTCTGGCGACGAGGCCGTCATCCTGAAGGCTCCAGTTCCTCGGGTCAACCAACTGAAGGCTGAGGCAGAGGGTGGAAGGCCAAGGTGGGATTCCAAACAGCTGGAGGAGGTAGACAAGACAAAGACCAAAGTCCTCCATCTGGCTCGACAGTACAGCCAACGATTCAAAACAAGCATCCCCGTAATCCGACAGCGAAGTCGGGGTTTGCTGCTCGACAAAAATACCTTAGACTGTGTGGTGGAGGAGAAGGAGACTGCAGGTACCGTAGATCCTCCTAGAATCCTCCTGATTCTGTTCATCTGCCAACTTTTACCTAAACACATTTAACATAACCTGTAGATGCCTTTATGGTGTGTTCAATAAACAACACGCAAAGGTCGCTGTCTGAACCTGGACTGTTTCACATGAGTGAACCTTAACTGTTTTCCTTGCGTGAACCTGTACCGTTTTACTGCATGAACCTGGACTGTTTCACTGTGTGAACCCGGACTGTTTCACTGTCTGAACCTGGACTGTTTCACATGAGTGATACTGATCTGTGTCACTGAGTGAACCCAGACCGTTTCACTGAGTGAACCTGGACTGTTTCACATGAGTGATACTGATCTGTTTCACTGAGTGAACCCAGACCGTTTCACTGAGTGAACCTGGACTTTTTCACTGAGTGAACCTGGACTGTTTCACATGAGTGATCCTGATCTGTTTCACTGAGTGAACCCGTAATTTCACTGCGTAAACCTGTACCGTTTTACTGCATGAACCTTGACTGTTTCACTGTGTGAACCCGGACTGTTTCACTGTGTGAACATGGACTGTTTCACTGCTTGAACATGGACTGTTTCACTGCGGGAACATGGACTGTTTCACTGTGTGTACCTGGAC
This sequence comes from Lophius americanus, assembly GCA_037951165.1. Lineage (NCBI taxonomy): Eukaryota > Metazoa > Chordata > Actinopteri > Lophiiformes > Lophiidae > Lophius > Lophius americanus. The sequence continues at coordinate 7,157 of JBBDHG010000582.1, forward strand.
TATTTCTCTGTGTGGACCTGGACTGTTTCACTGCGTGAACCTTATCTGTTTCACTGAGTGAACCCGGACCGTTTGACTGAGTGAACCCGGACTGTTTCACTCTATAAACCTGGACGGTTTTACTGCGTGAACCTGGACTGTTTCACTGTCTGAACCTGGACTGTTTGACTGTATAAACCTGGACTGTTTCACTGTCTGAACCTGGACTTTTTCACTGTGTGAACCTGGACTGTTTGACTGTATAAACCTGGACTGTTTCACTGTCTGAACCTGGACTGTTTCACTGTGTGAACCTGGACTGTTTGACTGTATAAACCTGGACTGTTTCACTGTCTGAACCTGGACTGTTTCACTGTCTGAACCTGGACTGTTTCACTGTGTGAACCCGGACTGTTTAACTGTGTGAACAGGGACTGTTTCACTGTGTGGACCTGGACTGTTTCACTGTGTGGACCTGGACTGTTTCACTGTGTGGACCTGGAATGTTTCACTGAATGCACTTGGACTGTTTGACTGTATAAACCTGGACTGTTTGACTGTATAAACCTGGACTGTTTCACTGTACGAACCGGGACTGTTTGACTGTATGAGCCTGGAAGGTTTCACTGCGTGATCATGGACTGATTCACTGAGTGAACCTGAACTTTGGAGGACTCAGATAAACAAGCAGGTTGTGATTAAATCATTTTGGGTTTCTTTCAGGTAAACCCAACCAACCTCTGGATCCTCAAAACAAAGTAACCTTTCTACCGCCGAGCCCCGTTGACCCGATCCAGTCCCAGACTCCCAGCCCCGTCTGTATCTCAGTGGGCAACAAGATGGTGGTCTCTTCAGGTCGGGCTCGGTCTTGTAGCCCCGAAGGGCCCCCCCTATCCTCCTCCAAAGAGGGCTTCCACTGGCCCGACGTCCGAGAACTCCGCTCTAGATATACGGACCATAATCGCTCCCAGAAGAACCCTGTTACCCGGGCCCACTCTGTCCCGGAGAAGATGTTTGCTGGTGGTCAGAGGAGGCACTCGACGTCGTCTAAGCCTCGCAACAGCCGGGACATCAGCAGGGAAGAGCGCAGAAAACGTCTTCATAGAGCCAGTTCTCTGGACCCGCGGCTGAGCAGAGCAGAGGTAACCGAGCTTCAGGAGCTCCAGGATCAGGTTTCTGCTGGAAACAATGATGGGTACTACGTCGCAGCTGAAGCACCCCTACCCAATGACCCCCAACACAAGATTATCATCATGGAGATGCTCCCGGAGCCACAGTCTGTGGAAACAGCTAAAGAATCCAGAGATGATGAAAACGACTACGTTCAGATCCGCTCCCCGACCAGCAGGGAGAAGATCTCTATCATGGCCGTCATCGACCGCTGCCGGGTCTACCAGGAGTCTGAGGAATACAAACAGAGGGACGACGCCAAACCCAAAACTGAGCTGGACACCACGGCGACATCCTCGAATCAGGACGAAGAGTCTCAGAAGACGAGCTCAAACTGCGGACAGAAGACAGAAGGTGGTCACCAGAGCATCGTGAAGAACCTGAGGGAGAAGTTCCAGAGCCTGAGCTGAGCAAAACCTCAAACTCTGGATTAGTGAGCCTAAGCTCATATGAATAAGGTCCACAAGCACAGGCGACAAACTCTTCATGTTGGAGTGTTGTGATTCTGAACATCTAGAGGCCAAGTCATCTCTGAGGGATGAAAAGGATTCATCTTCCTGAGCTCCTGTCCTCTGTAGATAAAGATGTATATAACTTTTAAAAGTCCTCACGCACAAATTATTATGAGAATATTTCATAAAAGCTTTTTGTACCGGAAATTGTTCCGTTCTTTGGGTTTTAAGGGAAAGGTCACAGTGAGGGATCGGCCGGGGTGTTGCTTCATCTTCTCAGACGGAGATGTTCCTGCTCAGTCTAACCACTAGATCTGACCTCTCTGAAGGTCACTGGCTAAAGGAACAGTCCAACATTTCAAAGACTCATCTTCTCCTGTCTATTTGAAGATGCTCTTTTTATCCAAAAGGAAGGTTGATCCGGGTAGGTAGATAGCCTAGCTTAGCACAAGGAGTGGGGGAAGGAGGAGAGTGCTAGCAAAGCTAAATCAAAAGAAAAAAAAAAAACACCAGTATATTTTCTCCCTTCTATTTTTGTCAGACGAGACAGAAAGACAATACGCTTGCAAAGAGAAAGAACGATGGTCTGACTTTGTCCACAGTTTGACGTCAGGATCTTAAATACAGAATCTGTCAAGAAAATCGTCTAGTATTTAAAAGGTGCCAAATTATTAAGAATCATTGTACCGTCGGAGAATCCTGATAGTCATGGCTGTGGACATGTTGACAGAAGAATGTGTCCAGCAGCGCTTCAGCGTTTTATCAGACAGAGTGGTGTCATCAGCATAACCAGAGACATTCTGAGATCAATCTGAGCCCAGCGCGTGACTTCTTCGTCTGTTCACGAAACGCTTTGCTGAAACCACTGAATCTGTATTTGTCTGCACACAGAACACAGTAGCTCTGCAGTAAAAAGTTCTTCTGGGACCTTTTTATGAATGAAACGTCAAGAGATGATGATGATGAAGGTGTCTGTATCATCATCGGGGGAAACGCCCCATTGATCTTAAACTAATGGATCTGGTGTCTCAATTTTGGTGCTGTTTAATTTTTTTAATACATGTCCAGTCTGCCCAATTATTTATTTCCTAATAAGTCAATAAATAAACAGATTTTAAAAGGTTACACACTTTTGAGAGCTTGTTTGAACGAACTAAAAATGATTTTCACTAGTCCGCATCAGATTTGGGATTTGAACCTGTGACTTACATGAAAGCTTCATGTTCTTCATTTATTCATTCAGTCACTGTCAACCGTCAGGCTTTTACCTGTTCATTCATTCATTTGGTCCTCTTATTTATTTTACCTGATGTAAATAGAAACACCTTAAGTGTCTGTCTGAGTCTTTTATGTACAGACCTGTTTGTGGACCAGGAGACGTCGGTTCTCTTCCTCATTAAAATCAAACATCCACGATAAACCGCCGGAGTGTGTCTGATTATTAGCAGGAAAATCCTTCTACTACCAGCAGGCTAACTGGTAAAAAATGCTTTTGATCATTCATTCATTCATTTATTCATTCATTCAGTCGTTTATTCATTCATTAAGTCATTCATTTATTCATACACTCAGTCATTATTCATTCATTCAGGCCTGAACCCTGTTTTCAAATCATTTATTCAGTCATTCATTTATTCATTCAGCCATTCGTTCATTCAGGCCTGGACCCTGTTTTCAAATCATTTATTCAGTCAGTCATTTATTCACTCAGTCATCCATCTATTCATTCAGGCCTGAACCCTGTTTTCAAATAATTTATTCAGTCATTTATTCATTCAATCAGTCATTCATTTATTTATTCTGTCATTCATTTATTCATTAAGTCATTCATTTATTCATTCACTCGATCATTATTCATTCAGGCCTGAACCCTGTTTTCAAATCATATATTCATTAATTCAGTCATTTATTCATTCACTCGGTCATTCATTTATTCATTGATTCCGGCCTGGACCCTGTTTCAAATCATGTATTCATTCACTCAGTCAGTAATTTATTTATTCAGTCATTTATTCATTCAGTCATCCATCTATTCAGTCATTCATTTATTCATTCATTCAGTCTTTTTTTCATTCAATCAGTCATTCATTTATTTATTCTGTCATTTATTAATTTAGTCATTCATTCACTCATTCATTTATTAATTCAGACACTCATTTATTCATTCAGTCATTTACTCATTCATTAATTCATCTATTCAGCCAGTCATTATTCATTCATTATTTCATTCATCCATCTATTCAGTCATTCATTCATTCATTTATTCATTCAGTCTTTTTTTCATTCAATCAGTCATTCATTTATTAATTCAGTCATTTATTCAGTCAATCATTCATTAAGTCATTCATTTATTCATTCAGTCATTCATTTATTCATTCAGTCATTCAGTCATTCTCCATTGCCGCTTGTCCTGTTCAGGGGGCGGGGCCTTGACCCTGTTTTCAAATCTCACAAAAACAGTTATAAGATCAATAAAACAGAAAATAACGTGTTCACCCTAAAATTAACACAGAATTCTGATTTCAATGGCGACGACGGCCAGATGAGCCAAAATCTACGATTCTGAAAAGAACTTAAACTAGAGAAAACACAAAACCGCCTCCAAACCCAACAGAACCCTGGGTTCAGGAAAAGTTCCTGCAGGTTCCTCCATGAATGTCTGAGTTACTGCCAGCCTCTAAGTCTACTGACAGCTCCAACAAACTCTCTGAGCATCTCTCTGTGTGCAGACGCCTGTCTCCTGCGCCTTCCACTTCAGTGTCTCTGTTCAGCCCACCACCAAAGGACCATCAAAGAAACTCTTGAAACGAAGCTCCACCCCTTCTCACGACAGTTAAACGAGAAGTTACCGAGAGGCTTGTTAAATAATACCGATCCGTTAACAATCGGTCCATTCTGACACCTGCAGTCAGACTCACCGGTTCTAGTTCTGGTTCTGTTTCAGTCCAAACTGATAACATCAGGTAAAATAAGATTAGCCTTAATCGTCCCACAGCAGAAAACTTTCAAAGCCGTTCACTGTCTGCTGGGAGCAGCGGCACCGGTAACAATCCCTCCTCGGGTCCAACTACTGAAACCCGCTAGGACTTATTCTTCCAACAAAGAACAAGTTTGATGGGCTTCTCTGAACTCATTAAATATGCAGAAGATGGTTTATTCTGAGATGTGCATGTTTATTATTTCTCTTTGGGCTGGACTAGAAGAAGGTGCCCCTCCAGTCTGCTGTGAGGAAGCTGAAGCTTGGACATTCCAAAAGGACAACGATCCAAGTCGTACGTCAAAGTCCACAAATACTTGGTTCCAGAAGAAGTCCTGGAACCTTCTACAGTCACCTGACTTGAATCTCATGACAGATGTCTGGTGGGATCTGAGGGAGGCGGCTGCAGCAGGTAACCCCAGGAATATTCCGGTCCTGGAGGCTTGTATTTATGAGAATGGACTAAGATTCCTCAGAAACTCCGGGTCCTGGTGGCGCATCACGTCAGCAGCGGGTCAAAGCTGCTAGAGGTTCTACAGGGTCCTGGAGACGCTTTCCTCTAATGTCAAAATCATTCACGGATACCGGCCAAATGAAGCGATCAAAAGTTCCTGTGTGGTTTTTGAAATTTGCAAACAATGGAAAAATAGTGGATTTGGTCATTACCTGTCCAGGTGTCAGACCAGTTCTTCAACGGACGACGGTTTCTCGGATTCTGGCCCACAAACACAATGACAATGTTATCTCTAAATCATAGAACTAAAGTTTCAGCCGTGACTTTTACTGTGATGGGACGGCTGGTACCGTGACCTCTGACCCCGCCCACAACAGGCGGGCCAGGCTCTCGGTCAGTCAGTGGACGAAGAATCCTCTCAGATATCTAATCTTCCTCTAGATGATCACTGCTGGAGTTTGAGGGTCGAATACATCTTTTATTACGTTTTTACCGAGCAGACGGACGGTTCTCCCGGTAAGAACACATAACCGCTTTGTCTGACACCTTCGTTTGAGAAACCATCCATTTAGAACTTAATAGCTAATTGGTAAAATGTACGCCTTTACTGGTTTGACCGATAACATACATTTAATAATGTAATTGTAAACTCGAATTCGGCATGAATTTAATCAGCTAGATGTTGTTTATCAAACTTAAAAAACTCTTTTAAGGTAGTTTTTAAAGCCACTCTAACGCGGTGTTACCGGCGCAAAACTTTACCGACAACCGCGTCATTAGCAGAGCTCTCAAAGTAACAGATGTCGTTTTAGAGAATTCAAAAGCTTCTTGGTAAATAATTATTTTTGACGAATTCAGCCCAACATTCTAAAAGTACAGATTCTTATCAAGTATGTAGTGTATCGTGTGTGTACTTCACTTAAAATTGCAAAGAAACCAAAAATTGGAGGACTTCTAAATGGAGTGTGGTGTGAGCGCTACAGAGGCGGGTATGAGCTCGGTGCCAGCTGGGTGTGTCTCGGGGTGATAAATCACTTTTTAACTTTTGCAGTATTTCTCTGATCACACACCCTAACATAACGAGTAAAAATATAAAGAGTGTTTAGATCTATCTGCTACATAGGAGAACATTTCTTATTTCTTAACTTAATTAGTAAACGAACTTGGTGAAACGATGAAGTCAGTTTTTATATCTTTCAGGACAGCTATTAATGTTTAAGTGTATTTATTGTCCATCTTTGATTTCCTGAAGAGGCGTGTTTGTTCGCAGTCTAATTCCAGATCCGAGTAATAAGATTGAAATATTCCGTGGCTTTATTCCACAGACGTATAAATATTGTTCGTGTGTATCAGGAGTTTGTAGTTGTCATGTTGTTCATTCCGTTCTTAGGTTTCAAATATAGCTTTATATTTATATCAAATACGTTTTTCTTCATGGATATTTCTAATGGAATAATGGCTTTGGTGTCATCGGGATTCAAGATGGGATCCACTTTAATTCAGTTCTTTACCACAGAAATACATTTTATTGCCTCGTTTGTTGAATTTCTTTTTGTTTTATTCTGAATTATTTAGGTTTTGCTGCACCTTCTAGCCGGTGTGTTTTTGAGCTTCGTTATTTTGGATTAACGTCTTCAACGTATTATTGTGAAAGAGCTGGCAGGAAACGACTCAGTCGACTGGTATGAAGGAATTTCTCCACCCACTTCTACACACTCATGCACACACATGCACACACACACACTCCTACTGTCTCACCACACCAACCCACTTGTGACCCCTGACCCACCCGTGACCCCTGACCCAGGACAGGAGGAAAGAGTTTTCATTTGGGGCACTTCTGCTAAATGAAACGTAAACTCTAGATTAAAGTTGATGATGGTGACAGGCCTCTCGTTAATGATGGAAATGATGTCACTTCCTGGTAGCGTGTTTTGAAGCTGAGCTGATCGACTAGATTGAGTCTGAACACGTCCACCTTCCATTCAGGTCGAACCATCATACTCCACATGAACGGAACCGGTCTGTTCAAACCGGATCTAATATAACTACAATAGTTCCCTCCCAAAGACCGGCGCCATGGTAACGAGATGATGATGGTTACAATAAGCTTTTATGGTTCCTGATTTACCCTGGTGTCTGCTCCACCCCTCCACCTTGTGTGATGGAGGACCTGCTGACGGAAAGACACTGGGGACCAAAAACTCTTTGGATGGTCTTCATCAGTAGATCAGCTAACCACTGAACTCCAGGAAGAAGCTGATTGGATGTTTGAATAAGTCTTCTCTCGCTGCAGTTTCTCCCCATCATGGCAGCCAAAACTAAATGGGGAGAGGTGAAGGACCTCATCACAGGAAGTCCCGCTCATGACCCGGACGCCACACTGGAGGCCAATCTGGAGAGCGCCGACCCCGAACTCTGCATCCGACTGCTACAGGTAAGACTCCTGACACCTACTGGCCACTGCAGGAACTACATTTAAAGCTTCATTCATCCAAAATCTACTATAAAAGTAAAAACGGGTATCTGTGAAGGAAGTAGGAGCTCCGGTTTTTAATGGTGCCGATGATCCGACCGAAATGCTTCTGGATCCACGTATCTCAGAAATGTTTTATTACCATTTATAGCTGAGAGTCTTCGGCGAGACTTAAACTGAGATCAGAGGGGTCAGTAAAAATGAGCGCGAGGTTGTCGGTCCTCCGGTGAATGTCAAACTCTCGTCTGAACTAACCTCCCGTCTCCCACCCCTCAGGTTCCCACCGTCATCAACTACTCGGGTTTGCGGCGGCGGTTGGAGGCCAGCGATCGGGCCTGGATGGTTCAGTTCCTGGAGCTGCGGGGTCTGGACCTGCTGATGGAGGCGTTGGAGCGACTGTCTGGCCGCGGCTGCGCTCGTATCGCAGACGCCCTGCTGCAGCTGACCTGCGTCGCCTGCATCCGAGCCGTCATGAACTCTTCTGAAGGACTGCACTTCATCCTGGACAACCAGGGCTACGTCAGGACCCTGACCCAGGGTGGGTTCATCAGGTCTCCTTCCTTTCACACCTGTCCTCTCGTTGATCCTCTGCCTCTGTCTTTTTTCGAGTCACGTGACCTCACCTGTGCTTCCCCTCAGCTCTGGACACGTCCAACGTCATGGTGAAGATGCAGGTTTTTGAGCTGCTGGCGGCACTGGCTCTCTTTGACCCTCAGGGCCATCATCTGAGTCTGGACGCCCTGGACCACTATAAGGTATCTGACAGAGGTCAGGGGTCGCAAAATCTTTGTTCACCGAAGATTTTCTCTGATCCTTCTGCTCACAGTATCTCCATGATCGAGTGAACGAGCATCACTTCCACCTTCCTCAAAGTCCTGAACCCCACACAGGTTATCTAGTGTTCCTCAAGATTATAGTCCACAGGATTATCTTGTTCCCTACGGAATGATAATATAATAATAATCATCTTTTTCCCAAGACCATTATCTTGTGGAACTAAAAAATTATCATGTGGGTCATAAGACTTCTGTCCAGAAAGTTCATCTAGTTATTGTTTTAAATATATCATTATTACATATTCTCTAAACAAGTTATGTGAATATTATACAATTTATATATACGTTGTTTTGGGCAAGATTATTTTGTCCATTTTTATTTTGTCATCGTCATTTTTGATAGAACCAGTTTAACTTGTTTCAGCTTTTTGTATGTTCGTTCAATTTTTGGTTTTTTGTTTGTAGTGAGCCGAGTGTTAGCTCTGACTGAGCCCAGTGTTAGCCCGGTGTTAGCTCTGACTGAGCCCAGTGTAAACCCAGTGTTAGCCCAGTGTTAGCTCTGACTGAGCCCAGTGTTAGCCCGGTGTTAGCTCTGACTGAGCCCAGTGTTAGCCCAGTGTTAGCTCTGACTGAGCCCAGTGTAAGCCCAGTGTTAGCCCAGTGTTAGCTCTGACTGAGCCCAGTGTAAGCCCTAAATGAGCCCTGGATTAGCCCAGTGTTAGTCCTGAGTGAGCCCAGTGTTAGCTCTGACTGAGCCCAGTGTTAGCCCGGTGTTAGCTCTGACTGAGCCCAGTGTAAGCCCAGTGTTAGCCCAGTGTTAGCTCTGACTGAGCCCAGTGTAAGCCCAGTGTTAGCCCAGTGTTAGCTCTGACTGAGCCCAGTGTAAGCCCTAAATGAGCCCTGGATTAGCCCAGTGTTAGTCCTGAGTGAGCCCAGTGTTAGCTCTGACTGAGCCCAGTGTTAGCCCGGTGTTAGCTCTGACTGAGCCCAGTGTAAGCCCAGTGTTAGCCCAGTGTTAGCTCTGACTGAGCCCAGTGTAAGCCCAGTGTTAGCCCAGTGTTAGCTCTGACTGAGCCCAGTGTAAGCCCTAAATGAGCCCTGGATTAGCCCAGTGTTAGTCCTGAGTGAGCCCAGTGTTAGCCCAGTGTTAGCCAGATGTTAGCCCAGTGTTAGCCCAGTGTTAGCCCTGGGTGAGCCCTGACTGCAGATAAAACCTGGAACACCTGAGATCAGCTTCAGGTGGTGGGTGTGTTCCTGGCCTCACTCAGGCTTGTTTTTGTTCTGCTCTGAACCCAGAAACTATGATTGACGCCAGGCCATTCATCAAGTCGACAAGAACCGACCCGTCGGCCCGCTCCTCCGTCTGGAAACATCTAAGATGTTCTCCATAATAAACAAAACTCTTGGCAAAAGCAGAGATTTAATTAATATAAAAATTTGTATCCTCACTTCCCCCAGACAGCTATCAGCCATAACACTATAACCACCAGCACAACATCACCTGCACACCTCTGAAGGGTCTGCTGTGGTATTGGGTACCAATACGTCAGCAGCAGATCTTTTTGAAGTGGAGCCTCCGTGGATCGGACTGGTGGTCCAGAAAAATCCATTGATGCTGGACCTGATCGAGATTTGGGGTCTTTGGAGGCAGGACCATGTTGTTCTTCTTTGGACCCCTTTGGTAGGTTCTAATCACTGCAGACCAGGAACATCCAACCAGACATGAAGTAAACACATCAATTTTATTCCGACTTCACCGGTCAGGAGTTGTAATGTTATGGCTGATTGGTGTATTTCAAATGAGTACCCGAGGTTTCCTCTCACATCCTCAGGAGGTTCACGAAGGTTCTAACAGACTTCAGAGGACATGTTGTTTTGGTATCTCAACACATCTGAGATGTTAACGGTCTTCTTGTCTGTATCCAGAGCCTGAAGAAGCAGCGGTACCGCTTCAGCGCCATCATGAACGAGCTCCACGCCACCGACAACGTCCCCTACATGGTGACGCTGATGAGCGTCATCAATGTCCTGCTGCTGGGACAGGAAGACCTGAGGAAGAGGGACCGACTGAGACAGGAGTTCATCGGTACCACACCCATCACTCTAGTCTGGGTCCACAAAGGGAAAGAGTCCAGGTCCACACAGTGAAAGGGTCCAGGTCCACACAGTGAAAGGGTCCAGGTCCACACAGGGAAAGGGTCCAGGTCCAGGTCCACACAGTGAAAGGGTCCAGGTCCACACAGGGAAAGGGTCCAGGTCCACACAGGGAAAGGGTCCAGGTCCACACAGACAAATAGTCCAGGTCCACACAGAGAAACCAACGATTGAGATTGTCTCATGTCGTTTCAGGTCTTAAGCTGCTGGATCTTCTGCCCAGACTGAGGTAGTCCTCCTGTTTGTATCAGTGATCAATCTCATGTCTGTCACTCAGATCGTGACCTGTGACCTTTCTGTGTGTCCAGGGAGACGGAGGACGAGGACCTGAACATCCAGTGTGATGCGTTTGAGGACTCTCTGACAGAAGATGAGGAGGAGATGGAGAGACTGTATGGAGGTATTGACATGAGCAGCCACCAGCAGGTCTTCACCTCGCTCTTCACTAAGGTAAGACCACCTACATCACCTCCAGCCTTAACAACTCCTCCACCTTCAGTATCAGCACCTTCATCTCCACCTTCAACATCAACATTAGCATCTTCATCCACCCTCAACATGAGCACCTTCATCTTCCACCTTCAACCTCAGCAGCTTTATCTTCCACCCTCAACATGAGCACCTTCATCTCCACCTTCAACATGAGCACCTTCATCTCCACCCTCAACATGAGCACCTTCATCTCCACCCTCAACATGAGCACCGTCATCTTCCACCCTCAACATCAGCGCCTTCATCTCCACCTTCTATTTCAAGAAAGAGGCCTGCAGGATCTTAGATGTTCTCTCTGGATCTTCTATGACTTCCTGGATGAACCTTCACAGTTTTCTTGGAGGAACTCTGGAAGGTGGTCCACTTCTGTGACGGTTTTCTATTGTTCCAGGTCTTCTCCATGTGTAGATGATGTGTCTCACTGTGGATCTGTGGAGAACCAGAACCTTAGAAACTGTTTTGGAACTCTTCCCAGACTGATGGACCTCAATCACCTTCTGGAATTTCTGTCAATTTTGGTATAGTGTGCTGCTGGTGAGACCTAGGGGAAAACTTCCTGCTCACGAAGATGGTCTACTGAATTGATGATGTGGTTGAACAGGCCGGTAGTGATCTATTCTAGATGGGTGTAGTCCGGCTGGAACCGGCATTTGGTCTCTCAGGGGGCGGAGCCTCTCTCAGAAAGACCCAGTTGATGGGGTTGCCGAACCTTTGTGATCCACTAAACTACTTCTGCTACAGTAATCTTCTTTCTTGTGTCTTGTGTCCAGATTTCCAGCAGTCCATCTTCAGTCCAGCTGCTGTCCATCCTTCAGGCGCTGCTGTTGGTGGATCCAGACAGAGCCGAGGTCTGGTTGGCTCTGGAGCTGCTGGCGGACCGAGCCATCCTGCTGTCCCAGGATGGTGAGTCGGACCAAACACACTATTCGAGTTGATGAATCATCATGATCTTGCGTTCAGACCAGATCCAAGTTCTTGTCCATCAGGTCCAACATGTTAGATGTGTAAAGATCTTTACTTCGGCCCCCACCGTCCATAAATGTCCTGATCCTGATCGGTCCTGGTGTGTTTCAGATGACATAGATTCAGCTGACTGTCTGCTGCAAAGGCTCCTCCCCCAGAAGTCCTTCGCAGCCAATCACAGAATCCGAACCATGGATCGGGCCATACAGACTCAGCTCCCATACACTCCTACCGGCCAATCCGACCTGATCATCAAATATTCTACGCCCACAAGTGCTTCAGCACCACCTGTTCAAAGTCCACCCACTCCATCCACACCTACCTTACCTGGTATAGGACTTCCACCTCCTCCTCCTCCTTTACCGGGTGTAGGACCTCCACCTCCTCCTCCTTTACCAGGTATGGGACCTCCACCTCCTCCTCCTTTACCAGGTATGGGACCTCCCCCTCCTCCTCCTTTACCGGGTATGGGACCTCCACCCCCTCATCCTTTACCGGGTATGGGACCTCCACCCCCTCATCCTTTACCGGGTATGGGACCTCCACCCCCTCATCCTTTACCGGGTATGGGACCTCCACCCCCTCCTCCTTTGCCATGTATGGGACCTCCACCTCCTCCTCCTTTACCAGGTATGGGACCTCCACCTCCTCCTCCTTTACCAGGTATGGGACCTCCCCCTCCTCCTCCTTTACCGGGTATGGGACCTCCCCCTCCTCCTCCTTTACCGGGTATGGGACCTCCGCCTCCTCCTCCTTTACCGGGTATGGGACCTCCCCCTCCTCCTCCTTTACCAGGTATGGGACCTCCACCTCCTCCTCCTTTACCGGGTATGGGACCTCCCCCTCCTCCTCATTTACCGGGTATGGGACCTCCACCTCCTTTACCAGGTATGGGAGCTCCTCCCTCTGCTCCAGGTGAAATCATCATAGCTCAAACAGTTCAAAGTCTGGCCAGCTTGTATTATAGCTCCGCCCCCGCAGTGAGCTCCACCCCCTGTCCCAGCCTGCGTATGAAGAAGCTGAATTGGCAGAAGCTCCCATCCAGAGCCCTGACAGGTCAGTTTACCAAGATTATGACCTTTATGTGTTGGTCCTAGATGGGATCAGAACCAGGACCATCCTGGGGGAGACACTGACATTTTCCTCTCTCTGTAGCTCATCAGTCCTTGTGGACGTCGGTGTCTTCAGACTCAGTGGAACCAGATTACTGCAGCATCGAGCAACTCTTCAGTCTGCCTCCAACAGAGACCAAGACCAGAACCAAAGCCAAGGCCCAGCCCAAAGAGGTTCCTGCTACACTCACTGCAACACAACATGAATCTCCATGCTGTGGACGTCTCTTAAGTTCACGTCATCTTTTGATCCCCCCCACAGATCTCCTTCATCGATGCCAAGAAGAGCCTCAACCTCAACATCTTCCTCAAGCAGTTCAGATGGTGACTAAATCTATTCAGCCAATAAGTCAGGGTTCACGCGGTGAAACAGTCCAGGTTCACACAGTGAAGGCTGTCCTCTTCCTGTCTCACCTGTAGTTCCCATGAGGACTTTGTGTCTCTCATCACACGGGGAGACCGATCCAAGTTTGATGTGGAGGTCCTGAAACAGCTGATCAAGCTTCTGCCAGAGAAACATGAGGTCAGAGGTCACCCTAAACTCACCTGTCCCTCACCTGTATTTATACATTTGAGCCATTTCATCGTCCTACTTCTCTCCTGCGTCTTCAGATCGAGAACCTGAAGCATCACCAGTCAGACCAGGGAAAGCTGGCCTCCGTGGATCAGTTTTACCTGCTCCTGCTGGGCGTCTCCAGGTAGAACAGCGCCACCTGCTGCTGAAATAACACAATTCTTTCACGCCGGTTTGCGGCTGCATCTTAAGCAGGCCGCTCAAGATTATTTCTGTCGGCTGTCTTTTTTTGTCTCAGAAATAGCATGAGATAGCATGAGGCTAAGGTAGCATGAGCTGTGATAGCAGTGTGAAGGAACTCACGTGTGTGTGTGTGTGTGTGTGTGTGTGTGTGTGTGTGTGTGTGTGTGTGTGTGTTAGCTACCCTCTGAGGCTGGACTGCATGCTACTGTGTGAGGAGAGCAGCTGTGTGTTGGAGACTCTGAAGCCCAAAGTTGACTTGCTGGACCGGGCCTGCCGGAGTCTGTATACAAACAACACACACACTAAATACAACACACACATTAAACACACATACATGTCAACTGTTGGCATTCTGGATGTGATGGAGTAGGTGGTGGCCAGAAGATAGAACCTCACATCAGGACTATTTCACACATGGGGAGATGTTGAAATTATCTATGGCACAGCTCTCAAGTGGAGCATTCTGGGTAGACTGTAGAGAGAGAAGAGCATTGTGGGTAGATGGCAGAGAGAGAGGAGCATTTGGACCAACAGTTAAAGTATGGCTTAAAAGTGTTGGAGATAATTCTCCCCCTAGTGGTCAAAATATACAACCAACCTTTCCCAAATGACCTATTCCTCGCCATAAGGTCTATGTGGTTATAAAATTTTGAAAATGATACTTGAAATAGTTTTGCAGTTATCGCGTTTACACACAGTTTGCCCGATGTTTTGTAGATAATAAACCGATTTTGATTTTGTCTGTTTTCAGGTGTGAGGGAGAGCGTTCGACTGCCCAGCTTCTGTAAACTCATCCTGAGTGTTGGAAACTTTCTCAACTACGTGAGTATCCTCGTGCCGCGTAAAGACTGTAGAGGCATGTTATTTATGAACAGATGGGTCGGTCAGCTGTGACTCTTTATGTTTATCAGTAAACAACCTTTTTATAATTTAATGATAGAGTTTATTTGAATAGCTAGACCCTCTGCAGGAATAGATCACATAGAACCGGAGTCATAGAACTATCGAATATCTGCATTGTTTCCTGTCACATAGGTTCATTACATCACTGGTTGCTCTTCGATGTCATCAGTCATTGTGTGATGTCATGATTTCAGGGGACTCACACGGGGAACGCTGAAGGTTTTAGGATCAGCACTCTGCTGAAACTGACCGAAACAAAAGCCAACACGTCTAGAATCACTCTGCTGCACCACATCCTGGAGGTACCACAGCACCGCTCAGACCGGTTCAGATGTTTGAGAAGGTATTCACGGTTCCAGGAAGCGGCTTCACAGCTTCTGGAGCAAACAGGTTCCTTCATATAGGATGGTATCAGATCCCCTCCTGGTTCTTCAACTTTATACATATCAGACCAAACTTCAAAACTAAATGTAACATAACCGTCTGTGAGGTCATCAGTGTGTGAGGTGATCAGTGTGATGAGGCCATCAGTGTGTGATGAGGTCATCGGTGTGTGGTGAGGTTGTTGGTGTGATGAGGTCATCAGAGTGTGATGAGGTCATCAGTGTGTGATGAGGTCCTCAGTGTGATGAGGTCATCAGTGTGTGATGAGGGCATCAGTGTGTGATGAGGTCATCAGAGTGTGATGAGGTCGTCAGTGTGTGATGAGGTCGTCAGTGTGTGATGAGGGCATCAGTGTGTGATGAGGTCATCAGTGTGATGAGGTCATCAGTGTGTGATGAGGGCATCAGAGTGTGATGAGGGCATCAGAGTGTGATGAGGTCATCAGTGTGTGATGAGGTCATCAGTGTGTGATGAGGGCATCAGTGTGTGATGAGGGCATCAGTGTGTGATGAGGTCGTCAGTGTGTGATGAGGTTGTCGGTGTGTGATGAGGTCATCGGTGTGTGATGAGGTTGTTGGTGTGATGAGGTCATCAGTGCGTGGGGTCAGGTGGTGGACCTGAGAAGGTCCGTTCCGGCTCACTAACCCTCCAGTGTTTGTGTACTGACGTGGTTCTGGGATAAGAGTGGGTCAGGATTCCTCCAGTGACGTCAGACAGTTTAGTCTAAGAAACTCACAGAAATTGAAGAAACCAGCAGGGGGTCCGATAGTTCTTCACCATTAGAATAAAAAGTATTTGGTATTTGAACCTGGAACGTTTTGAGTGGATCTTTATATAAAGAGTCTGGTCTAGACCTGATCTTTCTGGAAAGCACCTTGAGACGACTGTTGTTGTGAATTGGCGCTATATAAATAAAGATTGATTGAATGATTGATCTTTGAACCGTAGTCTTTAGTTTCTCCTCCTCTTCAATTCTCCTTCTACTTTTTGTAAAGTTCATGTTTCCATTAACGCTCCATTCAGACGTGTTGTGATTGGCAGGAGGTGGAGAAGAACCATCCAGACCTGCTGATTCTACCAGATGATTTGGAGATCTGTGAAAAGGCTGCTGGGTAAAAAAGACATCAGAGAGTTAAATCACCTTCACCGTTGTGTTGTTGAGAGCGTGAGAGTCTGTCCAAGAAAAGATCTCCTGTGATTTCATGGACTGAATCTTTGACTGGTTGAGGTTGTAATGTTATGGTTGATCTAACCAGATGTTGGATGTTTGTCTTTAGGGTGAATCTAGAGTCAATTAAATCGGAGAGCAGCGCTCTGATCAGTGGACTGAGAACATCTGAGAAGAAGGTTCTGTCTTCATCGGAGGACGTGCAGGAGCAGTACCTGTCCCAAATACAGGTGATGAAGATCAGACTCCACCCCCTGCTGGAGGATTCATTCCTCCTCTTTATGTTCTATAATCAAAAAGTTCCATTAAAAGGACCTCCTTGGAGACCCGATGTCCTCTTCTTCTGTGGTGTTTTCAGGAGAGCCTGCAGGCGTGTGAGCAGCTGCAGCAGATATTGTCTTCGATGGAGGACAGGAGGACTGACCTCTCCGTCTACCTCTGTGAAGACAGCAGCAACTTCTCCATTGACGATCTCTTCAGCACCATCAAGACCTTCAGAGAACTGTTCCTCAAAGCCATCAAGGTCAGCAGCCAATCGCAGGCCAGCACTGACAGCAGCCAATCACAGCATCATGTATAAATCTTATTAATGCTGGTTCTGCTTCCCCTCCTTCAGGAGAATGAGAACCGTAAGCAGCTGGAGAAGAGGAGGAGGCAGCAGGAAGAGGAGAAGAAACGGAGAGGAGACACCGCCAAGATCAGTGAGTCAACAGTCCAGAGTCCTCAGCAGGTAGAACATCCGGTCTCGTCCATCCAAAGCTTCTGCATCGTTAGGACCTGCAGACAACCTTCTGAAGCTGCTGAAGGAAATGACAGAGACAAACATCTCTGGTGTGACATCCGGTGGACGTCTGTGGTGTGACATCCGGTGGACGTCTGTGGCGTGACATCCGGTGGACGTCTGTGGCGTGACATCCGGTGGACGTCTGTGGTGTGACATCTGGTGGACGTCTGTGGCGTGACATCTGGTGGACGTCTGTGGTGTGACATCTGGTGGACGTCTGTGGCGTGACATCCGGTGGACGTCTGTGGTTTGACATCTGGTGGACGTCTGTGGCGTGACATCCGGTGGACGTCTGTGGTGTGACATCTGGTGGACGTCTGTGGCGTGACATCTGGTGGACGTCTGTGGCGTGACATCCGGTGGACGTCTGTGGTGTGTGAAGTTTATAGATGTTTGTGCTCTGCAGACAGGAAGGAGGTCTCCGTTCAGGATGAGGGCTGCATCATCGACAACCTGCTGGCTGATATCAGGAAGGGCTACAATCTGAAGAAGACCAGACCCAGAGCTGAGAGGGGCAGCCGGGTCCACGGTGAGGACCGGTTCTGGACTCGATTCTGACCGTCTGGGGATCTGTGTCTGATTTTGTTGTCCACTTCAGATCATCCTCCCACCACACGGAGGTCACTGGCTCTGGACCAGCTGGACTCGCCTGTTTCCATTCAATCAGAGGAACCAGCAGGGACTGTCCAGATCTCCACAGAACCGCCAGCTAAAGCAAGACCAGAATCAGTGTCAGCTGAGAAAGACCCGTCAGAGACCCAAAACTCCTCTGAACACTCCAACTCACTTCATCCTCCTGCCGCTGCTGCCGACAGTGAGGAGATCCATTACCAGACCAGAGACCAGAACTCTGAGGAGAACTCTGGTCCCGGCCCAGAGACTGGAGACCGGAGGAAAGAGGACTCTGAGTTTGAGGAAATCGAGTCATTGGAAGTAAGAAAACCCGATTCTCGTCCAGGGAAACCGGCAAAGAAGTGTAGGACCGGTCCAGCAGGTAAATTCTGATCAAGAGAGTGTTTGTAACAAACTGATTCAGGATCTTGGCTCAGGTACTGATGCACCGGTCAGAACTAAACTAAAGGGGCAGTCTGTAGAATTTAGTGACATCTACTGGTGAAGTTCCACCTCACACGTCAGCCCGACCCTGTCTCAGAACCTTCAGGCATCAGTGATGTCATCCGGTCCTGTCATGTGATCAGCTTCCGCTACATACATGTAGAGATGTATTTATTCCGTAACGCTCTAGGTCAAAGGTTAGATGGAAGATAACTCCTGTTATCACTCTGTCCTCGTTGCGGTAGCCCCTTCGTACGGAGTCATCTCCAGAGGGTCTATGAACCTGACCCTCCACACTGATCCTAAGTTCCCAGGGGTTTTATGAAACAGAGCACATGAAAACCTTCAACAGGTTCTGTGTTTCCTCTCTGAGCATAACAGACTTTCAAAATAAAATCACCGTTAATCTGCTTTTATCTCCTTTGTTTTACCTGCAGGAGCTGTTGTTGGTTCTAAACCCAAGTCAAAGAAAGGATGTGTGACGCACTGAGGTGAGTCTTCGTCATCCCCTGATCCCGGACCCGACCGAACTCGGACCCTGAGTTCAGTCTCTCAGGCTGTGAGCTAGTGGCTCCGCTCCATTTTACCTGCAGACGGACAGAAATCCACCCGGACTCTCAGGTCAAAGGTCATGACAGGTGGTGTACATGTATCGCCCCACATAGCCATCAACGTGAATCATCTTCACGTCCGACCTTCCTTCGCGGCTTTTCTCATTATTGTATCATTTTAACGCAGGCTTGTGATTGGTCGACTTCTCTGGGGGGCGGGACACAGTCTGAGGGGACGTCTATCCTGAGAGGCTGAATTCAGGGGGAAAAGCTTTCAGTTATTTCACTTTGTGTAGTTTTTCTCATTATTCTCATTTTGTGTCTGAGTCCAGAGAGCGGCGGTCTCCACGGCGGCAGAGATGTGCGACGTTCGACAGCTGATTGGTTGTAAGCGTTTACCTGAGCAGGTGTGACCAGCTTCATTTCTGACGATGTGAATCAAGTTCACTGATGACGGACACGGCTTAGATACAAAAAATAAACGTTCCTTTTTTAAAGGTTTACTTCATCAAATTATAATATTGCATCATTAAAAAATTTAATTAATTAATTGTGAATTGAATATATTTTGAAAATAAAACATTCTTCAACTACAACTGAATTACTCAGACGATTCATTCAAACTGAACACGCCGCTCCTACGGTTGAACTTCACCTGGGATCTCAGCAGTTATGACCTCTGACCTCAGGTATCTGTTTCCCCACAGGACCGACTGACGGATAATAAAACCTAGATATCCTTTAATTTTTTAAAAACTGGAATAAAGAAGTCCTTGTTGGCGCCCCAGAACCTGAGCCATGAGATACTGCCATCTGCTGGCCGTTTGTCTGAACTGAGCCCGCTGTAGAAATCTATGGGGGTCTCCGCAGGTCGGAGGCAGTAACCATGGTTACGGAGAAAGTCCTGAGTGATGAGTAGAGTTATTAGAGTCACTCAACACCATTATGTAACTGGATTCAAGTTAATTAAGGTTCAAACCGTTTTCTAAAAACATGCTTAACCAAAAGGTTCTGCTAATCTAATTAAAACGGTCAATTTTACATCAATACAAAACTTCATCATAAAAAATAGTTTTATAGGTCTGATTTTTTTACAGGGAAACAAACGTGCTTGTCATTTTGGGCTAAATTCAGAGTCAAAGCTGCTAAATTAATAATATATGATTTATAAAATATGCAGATAAGTAATTTTTTCATGTTTGTATTTTGGTTAAAGGTGCAGTCCCGGTTTTATCTCCGTAACGTCTTTGAAATAAGTGGAAAGAATTTTTTAAATTTTTTGTAGTGTAGTTGACAAAATGTTGGTGGGCGGGGCTTATAGAAGCTTACGTCCGAGCTCCACATTCACATTTAGTGAATATAAACTACCCATTTTTTAATTTGTACTGTAAATATTAGTTTAAATATACCAAACAAATAACTATGAAAAAAGACAGTTTTGAAATTTAAACCAGAAGATTTTAGAAAAGAATTCAGACTGTAGAGCTTGGGGGTGAAGGAGGAAACTCTGGGTTAGATAAACCTGGGTTGGTTAAACCTGAGATGATCACAGGAGTGAAAACATGACCTCCTTCATGGAGGTTATAAAAGAAAACTACACAAGTACACACGCACAGGTTCAACATATTGTCTTTATAATGTAGAAAAATAATGATTCAAATGATCCAATTTTTTGTTATTTAGATGTTTCATTAGAGATTTCCTGTGTTTCTTTAATTTTCTTTTACCTGACTACGTCTGAGCACTGAGGTGACGTCATTCCAAACCAGAGCGTCCCCTCACGAGGTGTCGACCGTCAGATCACGTGACTCCACTTGAAACTAAAGAAATGTATGAATTAACAGTAACAATAATCATAATAATGGAGTAACGATTTCAACATCTGCATTGGTAATGATTGTGTGTCTGATGTTTCAGCAGGTTGATCATCTGAGGATCTGTCAAATTAACGGCAGTTGGTCCGGAAACCGGCTATCCTTCACAATAAGAGCATAAAAAAACGGTCACTCCAAACCGCTAAGAGCGGAGAACTGGTGTCCTTGAGATGTACATGTTTATTTGTTAATCTCTTAAATATTTTAACATTCCAGTCTTCTATTTTTCTCTAAACTAACCAGAATTTTGTCTTTGGGATTTCATTTGTTTTAAAATTGCATGATAGAATGCACTCCTTAAAAAACACGTTTAAAATGAAATAGAATTAGTAAAATCCTCCTCTTGTTATAATTCATATATCATCTGTGCTTTCACAATCAGAATAATCAATTATTTAAATTATACAATGAAATTTAGTGTGGCTTTTGTCATAGAGTAGGGATCGTTCAAATGATGACTTAAAATTCAGTATCAGCAGCAGCAGCTAAATAAACACAACTAAAGTGCCTAAGTAACAGTTTATCATAAAATATGCTATCTTTACTTAGAACACACATTTCCGTCATGTCCTCAGCTTTTCACTCCGCTCTTTTACCAAACTACGTTTGTTTCTAATGATAAATGGGTTTTTTTAATAAGTTTTGGACAATCACTTATGCAACTGTCTTTATTGTTTAAGATTCATTTATAGAACTTATATTGGATTTTTAATTGATCCTCTCTGCCAGAGAGGTTAGTATTAATTCAAAATCCAGGCTATTATTATTATTATTATTTTGGGAGACATTACGTCCTTTTGATGACCTCACGAGATGACGTCATGGCGGGTCAATGTATATTACAGCAATAGGACATAATGTTGGCCAAAGTCTTCACAGCAGAGAACAAATATAACCACAAACTGAATTATAAGACAGATTTAAACAATGTGCAGGACAATAAAACCACAAAATAAGAAGGACGGAAGGAAAACACGTCATAATACATTTTTGTTTGACGGATTTCGTATGAATTCTATCGTTTTACCGGTTACCGTGGGTCCGGTTGTGCCTTAGTGGATTTTCTTCTAATTTCCCGCTTAGTCCGATGCTTATATTTTGAAATCCCCCTCATTTGGCTTCCGGTCGATGCCGTCGTACGCGTTGACGCAGCTGGTGGCCGCTGGTGCGTCAGGAGGAGAGAGATGCCATAACGGCAGCATCAACGACGAAGCCGAAGGATATCACTTCTCCATCCGCCCCTAATCGGTCTTCAGATCCGGTACCAGCTCCGGTAGAGTCTCATGCTCTGCCCACCTCGGAGAGTTTTAGTCGGGACTCTAATCAACCGAAACGACCGGCGGCAGCATCTGGAGCGGAGGTAAGGGTGGCAGGTTGACGGTAGGGGGGGAAGGTGACGGGGCATGGAGGAGGGGACCGACATGTCTGTCTGTCTGTCTGGATTCATTCGCCGCCACCGCCTGACCTCCGCGCATCCAGGTCGGAGGGGCCCTTCCTGTCCGGCCTGCATCAGCATGTGAGGCGCTGAGGCCCGGTGGGATGTTGTCTGATGAGGCGCTGAATGTGAGCGGGCTCTCCCGGGTGTGGCTCGGTCCAGGTGAACCATTATGAAGTCACGTGATGTAATGACAGGTGGAACTGTTTCACCCAGCTGGTTCATTCTGTTAGAACCCACTTTAAACAGCTGAAACTGATTTAAATGTCAACAATTAAAGCTATTTGTGTATTTGAATTAGAAATATCATCTATAATAAATATTCTTTGGTGTTATAATTAAATTTTTTAAACTTTACAAGCTTATCTCTTTAATTCAATGATTCGGTATTTGCATATTTAAGTTGGAGGCTGCTCACTTTTTAACTTTCCTGTAAAACATATTTAATTACTTTGATTTACAAAATGTTCTATAAAATAAACAACTTTATATCATTTCTTTAGACGGATAAACGATGTTGTTCACATTGTTTATTCATTATATCTAAAATTACGTGCAAACACCCAAATTATTCTACCTGCCATCAAATGTTCCTGTCAAAATAATCGATCCGTCAGCAGTTTTCAAAAAATCAAATCGAGCAGGAAAATTTCAAAGAGATCAATGAAACACGTTTTTCTTTTCCATATTCAAGCGAGAGTGGTCGTCGGCGCTGTGGAAAACCGGCGGCGACTCCTGGGTGTATCCCGCCTCTTGCACAGTGTCGGTTGGGGAGAAGCTCCAGCCCCCATGACCCTGAACAGGATCAGGGGTTGTGGATAATGATTGAACGAATATTCAAACTAAAATTCTGCCTTAAGTGATGCGACTGACTCCGCCCCCTGGGTATCCTCTCCCATAGAGACCCATCATCAGTCAGCGACTGACTCCGCCCCTAGGTATTTTCTCCCATAGAGACCCATCATCAGTCAGATGAAGCTGCTGGTTTTTGGTGAAATCAGTGGGCGGTAGTTTGGTCGGGCGAGATAAAAGCTGTCGTCTCCATCAGTGTAGCATGACGTTGGCAGGTAAGAATCATCTCTAAAATACTTCATGTGGATTAATTCAGCCCTGAAGATTCCAGAGGCAGAGCTTGATGTTCCAGTCGATCTAATATCCAGACCTCCTTCAGGACCGTTGGGTACCCTTGGAGACCCAAAGAATGAGGTCAAGAATAGCAGCAGCTGAAACGAGCTTCCCTCAGGGGGGTGTGGTCGGAGCTCTGAGGGATCAGGTGATCCGTCAGAGATCGCTAAGGGGATCTGCTGTTCCTTCATGTAGAAAGGAGCCAGCTGAGATTGTTCATCATTTGGTCAGGATTCTCCTCCCTCAGGAGGTTCTCAGGGAATGTCCAGCTGGGAGGAGACCCTGAGTTAGATCCACAACTCTCTGGAGGGACCAAACATCTCCCCCGTCCTTCAGACGTCGCTCTCCATACCTGTCCATCAGGCGTTAGTTCAGTCACATGATGGTGCAGTAATCGCACGATGCGATGAGTTCTTCAAGAATGTGGTAAAAGTGAAGAACTGTCAATCATCTTTTCTGATCAGCTCAGAACTTTGTGTTTTTCTTCTTTGACACTTTGTCTTATTATGTTCCAGTTGTCTTTGATAGTTTGATTGTTTGTTTTTTTAATTATTTGTTGATTTTCAATCACATACATTTTTGACTTATCTTTGAGATTGTGTGATTGTGTTGGTCACCTCTCTGTCCTCCTTCCCAGGATGCTCTGGGGTTTCCCAGCAGGCCTGTGAAGATGAGCGTGACATCATGGTTCCTGGTGAGTAGCTCGGGGACTCGTCACCGTCTCCCCAGAGAGATGATCTTCGTGGGCCGAGAGGACTGCGAGCTCATGCTGCAGGTGAGCCTCAGGTGGTCAATCAAATAACAGTGGCTTCGGCTCTGCCCACCTACAGCTCCGCCCACTCACACTCACATCTTGTTCGTTCCCTCAGTCTCGCAGCGTGGACAAACAGCACGCCGTCATCAACTACAATACGGCGACAGACGAACACCTGGTCAAGGACCTGGGCAGCCTCAACGGGGTGAGACACCAACGCGTCCATCACAGGCACTGACCAATGACGGCCTGGAATGAAAGGGTGGGGGCGGGACCTTTATTTCCTTATATGGGTGATATTATTCAAATATATCTGGAGAAAATGAACATTGTTCCAAATGTTGTCATTTAAATTAACTTCCTGTCTTTAACCTCCAATTTAACTGAATAAGTTCAGAGAGATAAAGTGAATACATTTTACATTTTACTTTAGATTTGAACATTTTTAGATTCTCAGAGAGGAGGTCAGCGTCACTTTAAATATTTCCAGGATTATTCTGGTTCAGTCCTGCTGCAGGGATGAGAGTCCGACGTTTACTTACTGATGTTGTTGTTGTTGTTTGCAGACGTTTGTCAACGACCTGAGGATTCCTGATCAGACCTACATCACCCTCAAACTGACCGACATCATCCGCTTCGGATACGATATCCTTCTCAGCTGTGTGTGTGTTTGTCAGTGTGTGTGTTTTTGTCTGTATTTGTGTGTGTGTGTTTGTCAGTGTGTGTGTGTGTTTTTGTCTGTATGTGTGTGTGTTTTTGTCTTTGTGTGTTTGTCAGTGTGTGTGTGTGTGTGTTTTTGTCTGTATTTGTGTGTGTGTGTTTGTTAGTGTGTGTGTGTGTGTTTTTGTCTGTATGTGTGTGTGTTTTTGTCTGTGTGTGTGTGTGTGTTTTTGTCTGTATTTGTGTGTGTGTGTTTGTCAGTGTGTGTCTGTGTTTTTGTCTGTATGTGTGTGTGTTTTTGTCTTTGTGTGTTTGTCTGTCTGTGTGTGTGTGTGTTTTTGTCTGTATGTGTTTCTGTGTGTGTTTGTCAGTGTGTGTGTGTTTGTCTGTGTGTGTGTGTGTGTTTTTTTGTCTGTATGTGTGTGTGTGTTTTTGTGTGTGTGTGTGTGTGTTTGTCTGTCTGTGTGTGTGTTTTTGTCTGTGTGTGTGTGTTTGTCAGTGTGTGTGTGTGTGTGTTTGTCAGTGTGTGTGTGTGTCTGTATCTGTGTGTGTGTGTGTTTGTCAGTGTGTGTGTGTGTGTGTGTGTTTTTGTCTGTATGTGTGTGTGTGTGTGTGTTTTTGTCTGTATGTGTGTCTGAGTGTGTTTGTCAGTGTGTATGTGTGTGTGTTTTTGTCTGTATGTGTGTGTGTGTTTGTCAGTGTGTGTGTGTGTGTGTGTGTGTGTGTGTGTTTGTCAGTGTGTGTGTGTGTGTGTTTGTCTGTGTGTGTGTGTCTGTATCTGTGTGTGTGTGTGTTTGTCAGTGTGTGTGTGTGTGTGTGTGTTTTTGTCTGTATGTGTGTCTGTGTGTGTTTGTCAGTGTGTATATGTGTGTGTTTTTGTCTGTATGTGTTTGTGTGTGTGTGTGTGTTTGTCAGTGTGTGTGTGTGTGTGTGTGTGTGTTTGTCAGTGTGTATGTGTGTGTGTGTGTTTTTGTCTGTATGTGTGTGTGTGTGTGTGTTTTTGTCTGTATGTGTGTCTGAGTGTGTTTGTCAGTGTGTGTGTGTGTGTGTTTTTGTGTGTGTGTGTGTGTGTGTGTGTTTGTCTGTCTGTGTGTGTGTGTTTTTGTCTGTGTGTGTGTGTTTGTCAGTGTGTGTGTGTGTGTGTTTGTCAGTGTGTGTGTGTCTGTATCTGTGTGTGTGTGTGTTTGTCAGTGTGTGTGTGTGTGTGTGTGTTTTTGTCTGTATGTGTGTGTGTGTGTGTGTGTTTTTTTGTCTGTATGTGTGTCTGAGTGTGTTTGTCAGTGTGTATGTGTGTGTGTTTTTGTCTGTATGTGTGTGTGTGTTTGTGTGTGTGTGTGTGTGTGTGTGTGTGTGTGTGTGTGTGTTTGTCAGTGTGTGTGTGTGTGTGTTTGTCAGTGTGTGTGTGTGTGTCTGTATCTGTGTGTGTGTGTGTTTGTCAGTGTGTGTGTGTGTGTGTGTTTTTGTCTGTATGTGTGTCTGTGTGTGTTTGTCAGTGTGTATGTGTGTGTGTTTTTGTCTGTATGTGTTTGTGTGTGTGTGTGTGTGTTTGTCAGTGTGTGTGTGTGTGTGTGTGTGTGTTTGTCAGTGTGTATGTGTGTGTGTTTTTGTCTGTATGTGTTTGTGTGTGTGTGTGTGTGTTTGTCAGTGTGTGTGTGTTTGTCAGTGTGTATGTGTGTGTGTTTTTGTCTGTATGTGTTTGTGTGTGTGTGTGTGTGTTTGTCAGTGTGTGTGTGTGTGTGTGTGTGTGTGTGTTTGTCAGTGTGTGTGTGTGTGTTTTTCTTAACCTTCTCTGCACATTCTCACGTCTACGTTCTGGAGAAGAGTCAACACAAAGTCCCAGAGGAAGCTCTGAAGGTCTGTGTGTGTTTGTTTGTGTCACTCAGAGGAGAGATGAAAGATTTATTCCAACAGGCAATCTGTCATCATCATCATCATCATCATCAGTCTGTAAAAAGCTCTTTGGCACTCAGACTCTTCAGAGAGACTGAGGTTGAAGGTCTCAGCCCTGAGCAGCACCAGGGATTTCTGGATACTGGTGGTGGTGGTGGCTGATGACTGCTGAGGCTGAATGATCTGTGAGGACTAGGTGGAGATGGGAAGGTGGAGGTGAACCATCAGCCTGAAAGACCTAGATGTATGGAGACAGTCATATTTAAAGACAGCAGCCGATGGTGATGGTGATGAGCAGAAGGTTTGACTCAGTAGTATGAATGGATGGATGGGTGATGGTGATGAAGGATGGATAAGGAAGAAGGTGATGATGGATGGAAGAGAATGAGAGTGATGATGGATGAGGATGATGATGATGATGATGATGATGATGGATTGCAGAGGTGATGTTGAGCTCATCCTTTTTTTGCAGCATGAGAAGTACAGCAGTCAGCTTCAGATGAGCTTGAAGGCCTCAGAGGGAAAGAAGACAGAGATGGAGGAGAGAACCAGAGGAGAGAGGACATCCAGTACCAAGAGTCTACCACAGGGTACGCCGGTTACACTGTAAAAAATACTACAAACAATCTAGAATATCTATTACCGATGTTCTACCACAGGGTACGCCGGTTACACTGTAAAAAATACTACAAACAAGCCAAAACTTCTAGTACCTAGTGGTAAGGGTCGGCGTGACATCACAGGTTAATGGTGCGTTGCCATGACAGTTTATTGGTTGAGACATGAGAGATGATGTCATTGTTTGTATAATCCGCTGGCAAACAAACCCAGCATGAAGATCATCCAGTTTGTCTCCTGTCACGTTTCTTCTAGAGGCTCCGGTCTGTCGGCCCACTCCTCTCTACGGTCAGCCCTCCTGGTGGGGAGAGGAGGATTATGGGAGTAAAGTTCACACCAGTGGGGAACCTCACTCAGGTAAAAAAATAGTATTAGTAGTATTAGTGGTGGTATTAGTATTCGTAGTATTAGTGGTGGTAGTAGTATTTGTAGTATTAGTGGTGGTAGTAGTATTTGTAGTATTAGTGGTGGTAGTAGTATTTGTAGTACTAGCGGTGGTAGTAGTATTTGTAGTATTAGTGGTGGTAGTAGTATTTGTAGTATTAGTGGTGGTAGTAGTATTAGTGGTGGTAGTAGTATTTGTAGTATTAGTGGTGGTAGTAGTATTGGTAGTATTAGTGGTGGTAGTAGTATTCGTAGTATTAGTGGTGGTAGTAGTATTTGTAGTATTAGTGGTGGTAGTAGTATTTGTAGTATTAGTGGTGGTAGTAGTATTTGTAGTATTAGTGGTGGTAGTAGTATTTGTAGTATTAGTGGTGGTAGTAGTATTAGTGGTGGTAGTAGTATTTGTAGTATTAGTGGTGGTAGTAGTATTGGTAGTATTAGTGGTGGTAGTAGTATTCGTAGTATTAGTGGTGGTAGTAGTATTTGTAGTATTAGTGGTGGTAGTAGTATTCGTAGTATTAGTGGTGGTAGTAGTATTTGTAGTATTAGTGGTGGTAGTAGTATTTGTAGTACTAGTGGTGGTAGTAGTATTAGTTGTGGTAGTAGTATTTGTAGTACTAGCGGTGGTAGTAGTAGTATTGGTAGGGTAGTAGGTAGTAGTAGTATTGGTAGTATTAGCGGTGGTGGTAGTAGTATTGGTAGGGTAGTAGGTAGTAGTAGTATTGGTAGTACTAGCGGTGGTAGTAGTAGTATTGGTAGGGTAGTAGTAGTATTGGTAGTATTAGTGGTGGTGGTAGTAGTATTGGTAGGGTAGTAGGTAGTAGTAGTATTGGTAGTATTAGTGGTGGTGGTAGTAGTATTGGTAGGGTAGTAGGTAGTAGTATTGGTAGTACTAGCGGTGGTAGTAGTAGTATTGGTAGGGTAGTAGGTAGTAGTAGTATTGGTAGGGTAGTAGTAGTATTGGTAGTATTAGTGGTGGTGGTAGTAGTATTGGTAGGGTAGTAGGTATTGGTAGTAATGGTGGTGGTGGTAGTAGTATTGGTAGGGTAGTAGGTAGTAGTAGTATTGGTAGTACTAGCGGTGGTAGTAGTAGTATTGGTAGTACTAGCGGTGGTAGTAGTAGTATTGGTAGGGTAGTAGGTAGTAGTAGAGTAGTACGGACTGTATGAAATGTTTGAGGGGTTTTTCTTCGGTAACGTTTCTCTCTCTGTGTTTTGATTTGGATCAGAAGTCCAGAGAGACTCTTCTGTGGATCTGGACTTCTCTGGTTCTATCTCAGACCCCCATCAGAAAAACATCTTCCCTTCATATCACCGTGAACCCAGCTACTTCGAGATCCCCACCAAGGATTTCCAGCACCCCAAAACCTCAGGGGCGGAGCTTCATGAGATCCCCACCAAGGACACGGACACGCCCCCTCCTCAGCAAGCACTTAACACCCCGACCCCGCCTATAGTTCAGAGCCACGCCTCCTTCACCATTGAGTTCGACGACTGCATGCCCGGCAAGATCAAGATCAAGGACCACGTCACCAAGTTTTCCACCCGTCAGAAGAAGCAGCAGGCTCCGCCCTTCAAGATCGAAACAGCCACGTCCGGAGAGGTGATGTCTGCAGAGAGCAAGGTGGCTGATTGGCTGGTCCATAGTGATGTCAGCATGATGAGGAGAAGGCCAACGTGTGAAGATGTTTACAGTACCAAGAGTGACCTCGCCGTGAACATCAAGACCCTCAAAGGTCAGCGAGAAAGTCGCCTTGATTTAGAAAGGTCGTGGATTCATTCTGACACTAGGAGGAGCTTAACTTCTCAACCGTTGGTCCGATTTCCTCCAAATTTGCTGCAGATGAATCGACTGGAGGAGATCCATCTGGTAAACATTTAAACAAACTTTACTCATCAGAGGTCCTAGTGATTAAAATGTACGAGCAATCCCCTCATCAAACTCACCAAATTTAAACTCATAAAGCTTTTTGATTTTCAAAAACTCCCCCTAGTGAGTAAAATATGAACGGTTACAGTGAAAAATGATTTTTAAAAGACAGATTCCAGTCGATTCATTTGCAGCAAACCTTGACTAAATCAGCCAACGGTCGAGAAATAATTGCCCAAAAACTTGTTGGATAAAGCTCACCCTAGTGTCAGAAATATTCAACCAGCCCAGAAACCTCCAGTTAACTCCTCGCACTAAGGTCTATGTGGGTATACCATTTGAAAACAATAATGGTTTTTGAGCTATGGTGTTGATAAGACCGATCTGTGGCGGCCATAACGATTCCTTAACATCCCTACATTTCATCTGCTTCAAAGTTTCAGACAGACTTTGAGCCATGGTGCCGATTTAAATCACTGCCGCTGTTCATCCGGTTTCAACCAGAGAATCAGAGCGCCTGACCAACTCACTACACCAGGACTCACCTTTTTGTTTTCATTCTTGCTTCCAGGTCACCATCATGAGGATGGAACCCAGAGTGACTCAGAAGACCCAGTGCTCAAAGGAACCAGGAGTAAATCCCAGCACTCGGTCCAGTCTCACCAGTCCGTGCAGTCGGAGGTTTCGCAGCAGTCCGTTGAGTCAGGTCAGTCCGTCCACTACCAGCCTCCTCCAACGCGGACACTCCACCAGCCACTGCAGCATTCTCCACCCAGACCAACACCAGCCTCTCCTGTGGCCCCCGAGTGGCCCCTCTCCCAGAGTCCACCTCAGTGTCAGTCCCACAGTAGAGAAGCCTCCAAGCAGGGCACATCTGAGCACTTCACCCAGCAGGCCTTCATCATCGAGTTCTTTGATGACAATCCACGCAAGAAACGCTCACAGTCCTTCACGCACAACCCCGCTCATGCTGACTCCACCCTCAAGACCAAACTGGAGCGTCGGAAAGGCGGTGAGAGGCCGGCATCTGTGCACGGCCACCTCCCTCCCACCCAGCAGGTGACGGTTCATTTGAGGAGTCAGGGCCACAGTGGGCCACAGAGGTCCAGCTCTCTGAAGAGAGAGAAGACTGAGGGCGAAGCAGCCTCCTCCGGTTCCTCCTCTCGCTCCTCCTCAGGTATCCTCATCAGACCCTTCGGCAGCATCGGGAAGAAGTCCAAGCTCGCCCAGGAATTTGCTGCTGAATTCCTGAAGGATTCTTGCCCACAGGATTCCTCCCCAACACCGGACAAGATGTCTCCTCCTCCAATGTCTGCTCCACCAGTGATGGTGTCACGTCCTCATGCAATTATTCCCTTATCCCAAGAACCTCCAGCACCTTCATCCATGTCCTACCCCACCTCTCCCATACTGCCCCAAGCACTTTCTAGGTCCTCAGTACCCACCAGTGTTCCTGGCCCTCCGGTCAACTCCTCTGGGCCTGTTATGTCCCCCATGCTGCCGTTGGGTGTCCGCGCAGCAGACCCCAAATGTTCCCAGTGGATGATGAGGAACGAGGAGGACGACAGCCTGAGTGACGCCGGGACCTACACCATCGAAACGGAGTCACAGGACAAGGAGGTGGAGGAAGCTCGCGACATGATCGATCAGGTGAAGTCAGTGTTATCTCAGGTTCTCGTGTGAATGCTTCAAACCACTGAGAGTGGTACTTAAAGAGAACCCTGTCTTGTGCAAGAATCCAACATACTGCAGACAAATTACTCTTGTCAGTGGAACGGGTACTAAAACGGAAAACTACTCAAGAATGTGGTCCACTCATAGTTCAAAGTCCAGTGTGTAGAATTTAGTGGCCTTGCAGTCGAAGTTCTAGATTGTCAATCAATGGCAGTGGTGGGTTCTGCGGAGTCTGCCCGGGGGGGATCAACACAGTGCGCAACGGAAAGCCTCACAGTTTCACACTCTGTGGGAATGTTTGGTCCCACGGGAAGCATAGAGTACCGGCAAACATTTGGTCCATGGCCGTCGGAAATGTTGACGTCCAGGTGAGGTTGGTGGAGCGCTGTACAGCTCACGGTTTCAGATGCAAGCCGCTTACTTTCCGTGTCCTTTCCGAGCTGAGCCAGAGCCAGTTACGATGCACTGCTGCGGAGGAAACGCCCCTGGCAGCGAGCATGGAAGTCCCATGATCCGATCCTCGTGCACCATATGACCACCCCTCGCATCCTGAGATGAATCCCCCTTGGCAGACTGCTTGGACCCAGCGGTTTACCTATCAAATGATTCTAAATCGTTATCCCATTCTTGGACAGGTTTCACTCTCAGTTGTTCTTTTTTGTGCGAAATAAGTAACTTGATCCGGGGGCCATGAAACTTGTCAAAATCTTCATCTTTCTTGGTTGTAAGAGTTGAAGTATTTCTTTTTCGTCTGTCAGCAAATCCAGCCTAGAAATGCACCACATCATGGAGGGCTTGGCAGACCCTCTGTAGATTAAAAAGGCTTTTTCTAATCTAACATTTAAACAAAAACTATGACTACTTTACACAGTCAAAAATATAGTCTTAAGTAACATTCCATTTATTCAAAAAGTTACTCCTAAATTTTACAGATTGAAACTTTAATGGCTGCTTTGCCTTGAAATACAGACAACTGACATGCCTCAGAAGCGGAACTATCTTAACTTGTTCAAGCTAAAACGTGCTTTTTCAAATCATTTTGGGTTGCATGAAATCCCTCGTCCCCTTGATCCTGTCCCCCTTCTTCATGCATGCCCTGTGCTCCGACAGGTGTTTGGTGTCCTGGACTCTCCGGAGTACATTGGTGTGAACACAGGAGTGTATAGGCCTGTAATAAAAGACGGAAAGGATGAGAAAGCTAACCTACCTAGCGATGGTAGCACTGTGGACCTGTTGCATGGCTTTATCCCAGCTGCTATCAGCGGCCCCCCAACAGGCCCCATACAGGTAAAACCACTGAAAACTCCGTCAGAACCGGGGAAAACACCAATGTAGCATGTTCATCCCAGTGCACCCAGGCTGGTCCCTCAGTTTCTCCAATGGCTTACTGTGAAGCCTCACATTTCTTATCTTCTAATGTCCCGCTGTGCTGTCGTCTAGGTTCCACAAACTAATGCAGCAGGTGTTGAAGGACCAAAATGGGTGTCACGATGGGCCAGTCTGGCAGACGGCTATGCTGACCTCGGTTCTGCTCCACCTCAGGGAGAACATCTGGAAGGTGCTGTTTGAACTCTGCCTGTGTAGTTTTTTATTAACTGTTGATGAGGACATCTGATCACATGACTCTGCCTTCACACCTGATCTTAGAAAACACTAGTTCTCCTTACATCAGGACTGAACCAGGATCAGACAAAAGACTAATTAATGCTCAACATCAAAAATGAGTCCCTCTTTTACTTTCTGAAAGCTTATGGATGAAACAGTCGTACCACCTGTGTAACTGTAATTCATGCAGGATTTGAGAAACATCTACGGACACAATGAAGACGACGCCATCACAACATCCTCGACTGATATTGAAACCTTTGATGGTGATGGAGAAGAAGTTGCATTGTGTCTTCGTGGATTTTAAATTAAATGTATTATTATTATTATTATTATTATTATGTATGAGAGCAGCATGACAGCGGTGTGGTGAGAAGTAGGAGTGATGGATGGGTTCAAGGTGGAGGTGGGACTGCACCAAGGATGGGCTCTGAGCCCCTTCTTGTTTGCTTTGGTGATGGACAGGCTGACAGATGAGGTCAGCAGGAGTCTCCATGGAGCGGGAGCTCTCACTACATTGTGATCTGTAGTGAGAGCTGGAAGCAGGTAGAGGAGAACCTCGAGAGGTGGAGGTATTCACTGGATAGAAGAGGAATGAAGATCAGTGGCAGCGAGACAGAATACATGTGTGTGAATGAAAGGGAGGCAGGAGGAGGTAAGGATGGAGGAGTAAAGGGGGAGGAGGTGCAGGATTATAAGGACTTGGACTCAACTGTTAAACATGGAGAAGAGGTGGAGTAGGTGTTCGGAGTTATCTGTGACAGAAGAGGAGCAGCAGGAGTGAAGGGAATGGTTTCCAAGGTGGAGGTGAGAGCAGCTCTGCTGGATGGTTTAGAGACGGTGGTTCTGACCAGAAGACTGGAGGCGGAGATGAAGATGTTCAGATGTTCTCTGGTAGTGAGGAGGAAGGACAGGATTAGAAAGGAGACATCAGAGGGACAGTCCAGGTTAGACGTCCTGGAGACAAATTCAGAGAGGACAGATGGAGATGGTTCTGACCCGTGAAGAGGTGGGATAGTGGATCTACTGGTAGAAGGATGCTGGAGATGGAGCTGCAGGCAGGAGAAAAAGGGGAAGAGCAAAGAGGAGGTTTGTGGATGTGGGGAGAGAGGACATGCAGTTGGTTGCTGCGACAGATGCAGAGGACAGAGGGAGATGGGGACAGATGATCTTGATGAATTAGTTCTTTCCTAGCGGCAGAGTTTGGACACCTCGCATCAGTACAGCAATCATAATCATAATTTAAGCTGACAATCCATCTTCATTCAAATAAGTGAGATTTAAGTTTCATTGTTCTCTATTGATTTATTCAACCAACATGCTACAAGTCCAGTCACAGCTCCGTGAGCCAGCGGGGGGGTTCGATCGTTATTCGCAGGTTTCGGCCCCACCGATCTGCTGCCAAGTCAACGGATCAGCCTCTCCGATCCGACCCTCTGCTGTTGCTCGCCTTAAAACTGAACGACCAAGGAGCCACAGATGCTTCTTCAACGATTTAGCAGCGTCAAATATTGTAAAATGATGTAAAAACAGTGATAAAAGTGACGATTTTAATTCTTCCTGCTGTTTTATACGGATGGATCATAAAGCTTCTAACCATTTCTGCTCATATAATCGCTATCAGACGATAATGTAATTCTGCCAGGCCCAACTACAATAACGCGTACAGCCTTGGAGGTGACGCTCAGGCCATGAAACATTTATTTTGTAAAAATATCCTACAAATGGTGTGAAAATATTGAACTTTAAATTTGTACTTGTAGATTCGTACTTCATGAGCCGATCGATGGGAAATTACGCATCTGAAAACTCTGAGTCGGAGTCCAGCCACAGTTCCAGGACAAGAAGGCTGCTGCCCCAGGTGCCTCCAGAGAAGCTGGATAGTGTCCCTCCAAGTATCCTGATTCGTCATGAACCTTACCCAAGCCAGGGACTTCTGGAGAGAATGTCAGGTCTTCCTCATCCACAGGATTCCACTCAGTGCCTGTCTGTTCAGGATGATGTGGACCCAGACAGTTTGAGTGATGCCAGCCGTTCAGACGAGGTACCGGTTCTAGAGAGAGTGACGAAGAGCCAGACCAGGACTGGACCTTTGTCTCAAGGGGGCAATGCTTCTCAACTCAAGGGTCCAGAGAAAATACCTCCTTCCACTAAATCAACATCCTTCTATATTGGTTCTGAAGACAGTCCAGTTAAACCTGACCAGACCCGGAACCCAGTACAGTCTGAGAGGATACGTGACCCCGTTGGAAAAACTCCCCCTACCACAGTCCTGATCCGACACCTGAGTGGACATGAACCCAGGAGGACAAGCGTTAAACCCAACAACTCTGCTCCAAATCTCCAAACACAGGACAAGGATTCTCTTCCTACCAAAGACAGCTGTATATCATCCATCGTCCGGCAAGAGAGCTTCACTAAAGGCCGCCCTAGTGACACCTCCCAGTTAAAGAAGCTTCCGCACATCTCCAGCCACCCGTCAATCAGGGATATGGAGCAGAGGAGGGAAAACATCCTGGATACACAGTCTTTCGTCCAGGAGACGGAGGGAACTCTGTTCTCATTGGATGCCATATTTCCCTCATGTGGCTCTGGTCGCAGTTCAAAGAAAGGAGGTTCCTCTAGCCACATGGATGACTCCCTTTCTTGTGAGTCGGATGTGGACACAGCGAGCACCGTGAGCCAGGTGAGTAGCAAAAATGCTCCTGCCAGCTGTGCTTCCAAAAAACGTCCTGCCATCAGCGGCTTTCAGAAGGAGAAGTCCTCCTCCAGTCCTTCGATCCAGGAGAAGGGACGGCAACTCACTGCCCGTGAACGGCTTTCCGAGAAACGCCGAAACCAGGGGCTTACAGATGCATCAAGCAAGGCAGAAGCTGCTAAACGCTTCCAGATGCGCCGC
This sequence comes from Lophius americanus, assembly GCA_037951165.1. NCBI lineage: Eukaryota > Metazoa > Chordata > Actinopteri > Lophiiformes > Lophiidae > Lophius > Lophius americanus. Next base: position 42,552 of record JBBDHG010000582.1, read on the forward strand.
AGTGCAGGCAACCGTGGGTCTCTAGATCTGTCAGAGGGTCAGCAGGGTTCTGGTCCCCACTGGACTGAAACAACTTCATCTGATCATGAGCTCTCTCGTCCGTCCGGTCGTAGCAAGAAACTCATTGCCCCACTTCAGAGAGAGGACAATGGAAAGACACCCAAGACAGCAACCCAGCAGGTTCTTACACGTTCCAACAGCCTTTCAGCTCCTCGGCCTACGCGGGCATCTATGCTCCGTCGAGCCCGGCTGGGTGACACTTCAGACAATGAAGGTACTGAGACTGATCGAGCCTCCCAGAATTCTGACCATATCACCACACCGCCCAAAGGGTCTGCTGAGGGGAAGAAGCTGTCCAGACTGGACATTTTAGCGATGCCGAGGAAGAGAACGGGCTCCTTCACTGCTCCCATCGACATCGAGACGTCGTCTGCGAGTCGGGCTGGTTTATCGAATCGGAACTCTGAGCCTGTTGTTGCCACCAGGAAGACATCTGTGGGCGATATCCGCCAGGGAGCTACCAAAGGGGGTGGAGCTCTGGGGAAGCAACCATTGACCCGTACCCGGTCGAGCGGAGCGAAGTATCCCAACACAAGTGAGTCCAGGCTAGATTTGTGTTTAAATGTGTTATATATCGATACCGTCTTTTGTCATACTAGATCTTCCTAACCAGTTTTTGTTCTTAAATATATGATAACCCGCGGGGAGTGTACGTTTTACCCTTGAACCAGTAAAGTACCAGGAATTTGATACCGCTACCTCGCGGTATCTTTATTTTGTAGTGCACTACCCTTTCTAGCCCTTTTCAAACAGAGATTGTCCCCCGTACTGCTTTACATCCCGAACCTCCACGCCCATCCCTGTAGGCGCTCCATGAAGTCTTATGGGGCAAAAAAAAGCCGAACCCTACGTACAGCGGACCGGCCCCCAGAGGCTCTCCTTAGCACATACACGGAGGCTTTCATTGTCAAATGGTTGGGGGATTGTTGCGGGGACATACCATCTCGACTTGACACTGGTTTCCTCTGTTTTAATGTTTGTACCGCTGATTCAGCCACAGCCGTCTCATCTTCATGTGCAACAGTTTTCAGTGGATCCAACAGAAAAAAGCTGATGCTGCTGGATGTTTGGTTCCTCATCCTCTTCTTGAGCCTCTTCAGTGACATCAATATAAATCAAAATATTCACAGGTTCCCGTCGCAGACAGAAAGGATCAGATTTCACCTCATCCTCTGAGGAAGATTACGAGACGACTGCCGGGACTCCCAAAGCCAAACGCTCCTCCTATCCCTCCACATCTGCCCAGCAGACTCGCACCCGGACGGCTGCCCCCCGATCCAAATCTGTCTCCCGGGAGACGGAGGAGGACGAGGACCCAAACGAGCTGGACCCCTACCAGAACTGGTCCACGCACAGTGCCGAGATTGCCAAGTAATAGAGAAATTAATTATTCTTATTTACCTGCAGTTTAAATCCTAACCTAGATTTATTAGTTGGGAAATCGTTGGTCTTGGTCTCACAATGTGTCCTAACGTTTTTTGCAGGCTCAGCCAGGACCTGGCCAAAGATCTGGCCATCCTGGCAAAGGAAATCCACGACGTCGCCGGGGATGGAGACCCACCAAGCTCTGGCGTGGGCGCCACCACCTCATCCAGCCCTCTGCCCAACACACCAGCCTCCACCATCTCCGCCAGGGAGGAGGTGGGCAATATTTTGTACTGCCAAACATTCCCTACCACGCCCGTACAGACCACCGCTCCTACAACAGATCACCTGTGACCTCTAACCCCAGTTATTTACGCATAATCAATTGTTGAAAAGACGAACAACAAATACGGTCAGACTGAAACCCTTTTATACATCCTCATAACATTGAACCTATAACCTTAATTAATTAAAATCGCTGCTTTTTGGTCAGGCTTTTATATAGTTATTTATTTATTTTTTTTATTGATGCTTTTATCTGCTTTTACTTTGTAGCACTTTGAGATTTGATCCAAATGCAAAGTGCATTATAAATTAAATGTATTATTATTATTATTATTATTATTATTATTATTATTTGGGGGACTGGACCTAAATTTGACATTTTTGAATTAAATTTATTACGGAAAAGCAAATTCAGAATTATACATGAGTGATACTGTGTTAACGCCAAACACGATGCTAATTTTTCACGTTGTGTGGTTACGGGCAGCCACCATCGTCACCACTTCGCTCAGCAGAGGAACCAACATTCGCCTCATCGTGATCCCCGAGGCGTCCGCCGCGGACTCTTCATGTTAACGCCAAAACTCAAAAAGTATTACATGGATCATTTTAAATGTTAGACCCACATATACCGTAGTGAGAGGAAGAACTGGAGTAATTTTGGGAAAAGTTGGTTGCCTATTCTCACCCATAGGGGGAGCTTTATCTCCAAAAGCATTCGGGCCATAACTTCCCAACCGTTGGTCCAGTTTAGTCAAAAAGTGGACCAACGGTTCAATTTTGGGGTCTCTGTTAGAGCATCATGTTAGCCATTAGCATCACGTGATACCCGGAGTGGTTAATGGTGGAACTGTTTGGGGGGAGATGTTCCTTGATGTGAGTGAAAGGTGGAGGAGTTGACCCCCTGCTCTGTTTAGAGAGGAGTATACAAGTTGTACAAATATTAATTGTGTTTTTTATTTTTTTTTATTATATTTGTAGTATTTTCTAATGTTGTACCGTCGTACATTCGTATATACTATCGCATGACTCACTGCGAACTGGAAGAACGTCACCACCACCACCACCACCATCTGGCCTTTATCCTGCAGCCCCCCTAAAGGCTATCCCTATTTTAAAAACATTGACCCAGCAGTACTACTGCCTCACAGGGAGAAGGTTATGGGTTCAAATCCAACCATGGACTTCTGTGTTTGTGTGGGTTCTGTCCAGGTTCTCCAGCTTCCACCCACGGTCCACACACAGGTTCTAGAGTTGACTCTTAACTACCTGTAGGAGTGAATATTGGTAATTCTTTATCTGTGCTGAACCCAGTGTCAGCTGGGATAGGCTTCAGCCCCCAGAACGACCCAGAACTGGATATGCAGTTTCTGATAATGAATGTTTTCTTTCTGATAAGAACTCGTCCATGAAGAAACTCCAAATCCATTTGATTTAGCTTCAAGTTAAATTGGACTCTGCTCCCAGGTTAAAGTAGAAACTTTAGTTCTGCCGTGGTTCTGTCCATCATATTTATCAGTGATGACACCGGCGTTTTGACACATCGGTCTCAAGTTTAACGGATCCAGTTCTCTGCAGGTTCATGCTTTGGACTCTCATGATCCATGTCTCTGTTCAGCTGCACAGGCTCCACCCTCTCCATCCTTACGTGGAGTTCCACCATCTCAGGTGTCTAACTCTGACTCATTGTGATTGGCTCCCCTCATCTGCCTTCCTGGCCCTCTCATCACGGATTCCCCCCCCCGACTTGTTATTGAATTATTTCATCATGGTTATGCATTGTTGTGGAATGAAAGGTTATTGATGACAAAGCTGCTGAGTCAGCACAAAAACTACCTCCCGACCTCTTCATCCTGGACCTCCGCTCTACTGCCCCCTGCAACCATCGGCGCCGTTAAAGGTGCAGTCCACCCAAAAAACAGTAATGTTCTCAGTATTTGTGCAGCGCAGTAATAATTATTAAAAGAAATTCTAAAATGGCTCAGTGGGCTTTGATGTGAGACAATAGAAGGTCTTTGACCTTTGGGTGAACTGTTCCTGGTGTCATCACGCTTTTGTTCCGGCTCTTTCAACATCAGATTTGCATTGAACTAAAACTGGTTGTAGTCCCGCCCACTCTCAGCTCTTCATTTTCCTGTTCTGATAAGTTTGGACTTTCTCAGTGGTTTTGTCGGTAATAATCTTGCCGGAACCATGAACTGTTTTTTACTGGTTCTACTGGTTTACTGGTTTTGGGACAGTGCATGGATCTTTGACTGGTTGGACCCTACTGCACTCTCCCCGCCGCTAACACGCCGTGTGCCAGCAGCGTTACAATTCATCACCCTCCACCATCACAGCTGCATGTTGACTTGGTGCATGCGTTCATGGAGCGGCGCCGGCGCCCTGCATCTGATCACTAAATATTCAGGTGCTGGTTGGATCACTGTACTCTCTTTCCAGCTGGTCCAACATATCCCAGAGGCCAGTTTAAACTACCCGAAGGTTCCTCCGGGTCCTGCTGCAGTCTGCGACCTGGATCCAAACATGAATGAGCCGGAGTCCAGTTCGAAACCACAGCGTCAACGGAACCGCGAAGAGGTCACTGTCTATTCCCACGAGGCTACGTTCACGCCGCAGCTCAGTGTCTGCTGACTTCATCCAACAACGGTCCGGATGGAGTTCTGTGGGACCACCAATCCTACACACAGACCTGGACACAGACGGGACACAGACCTGGACACAGACGGGACACAGACCTGGACACAGTCGGGACACAGACCTGGACACAGAAGGGACACAGACGATACACAGTCAGGACACAGACCTGGACACAGACCTGGACACAGACCTGGACACAGACGATACACAGACCTGGACACAGACCTGGACACAGACCTGGACACAGACGATACACAGACCTGGACACAGACCTGGACACAGTCGGGACACAGACCTGAACACAGACCTGGACAAAGTCGGGACACAGTCTGGACACAGACCTGGACACAGACCTGGACACAGACCTGGACTCAGACCTGGACACAGTCGGGACACAGACCTGGACACAGTCGGGACACAGACCTGGACACAGTCGGGACACAGACCTGGACTCAGACCTGGACACAGACCTGGACACAGTCGGGACACAGTCGGGACACAGACCTGGACACAGACTGGACACAGACCTGGACTCAGACCTGGACACAGTCGGGACACAGACCTGGACACAGTCGGGACACAGACCTGGACACAGACTGGACACAGACGATACACAGTCGGGACACAGACCTGGACACAGACTGGACACAGACGGGAGACAGACTAGAGAGTTGTTGTTCAGATGCAGGGTTAGCTAGGTTAGCTGTGTTGTGTTTCGGCGCAGACACAACTCCAAAGTTCTGTTTCATGTTCTTGGTTGATTTCGTGAATCTGAAAAGCTTCCAAACGACGGAGGACCTCAAAGCTTCATTATGGTTTACAAACGGCGAGCAGTGGGATTCTTCTGACAGATTAAAGTCACAACAAATGAAGATCAGACAATTATCAATAATTTAGTAGAAGTTGAAAAACAGTTTGTCTGCTAATAGCTTAACGTGTTTAGGTCAGAGTTCTGGTGTCTCCCGGACAAAACCTTTTTGGGTCTTTCATGAAATCTGTTTGCCTCCTGCTCCTCCGGGCCTTAAGTTTTGGTTCTGACCGTGACAGTGAGATCACCGATGCTCGTCTGAATCATCCCGGGGGGCTTTCACGGGCAGAACAGCGCCTATCTGCAGAAAAAAAAGAACCTGACCCGTAGTTGTTGGAACATTAACACCTTGACCGATGAGCTGGGCCAGCATCACTCGGCTCCGCCCTCTGGACACCGACCACAGGCGTTGCTCCTGAGCCCGCGGTGTGAACGTATCCTCAACAGGCTGTCAGTCAGTTTTAGCGTGCCGGGAGATCAGGAGGTGGAGATCAGGAGGTGGAGATCAGGAGGTTGAGCGCCGCTGCTGTCAGAACCGTTACCCCCTGCTCTCTCTTTCAGGTGATCCTGGACAACCTGATGCTCAATCCGGTGTCCCAGCTGTCCCAGGCCATCAGGGAGAACACGGAGCAGCTGGCTGAGAAGATGAAGTAAGGACTTTCTGTGTTTACAGTTCCTGCAGCTGGAACCAGACCGACAAACTGAAGTCAGGTTGAGGTTCAGCTCTGAGGAGGTTCTGTTAGGTTATTTCTTCGGTTTGTCCGTTCTCAGGGTTCTGTTCCAGAATAAGTCAGAGGTCTGGGAGGAGATCGAGGCCAAGATCAACGCTGAGAATGAAGTCCCCGTTCTGAACACCTCCAACAAGGTTCTATTTGTAGCCGTCCGTAACATCCAGGAAATGATTCAACACAGCTCAACTCTGGTTCTCTCTCTCCTTCTCTCTCTCTTTCTCTCTCATTCTCTTTCTCTTTCTCTTTCTCTCTCATTCTCTTTCTCTTTCTCCTTCTCTCTCTCTCTCTCTTTCTCTTTCTCCTTCTCCTTCTCACTCTCTCTCTCCTTCTCTCTCTCTCTTACTCTCTTGCTCTTTTTCGCTCTCTCTCCCTTTTTTATCCCCCCTCTCTCTCTCTCACTTGCTCTCTCTCTCTCTCACACCCTCTCTGTCTCTCTGCCTCTCACTCTCTTTCTGTCCCTCGCTCTCTCTTGCGCTCTCTATTTCTCTCTCCCTCTACCCCATCTCGCTCTCTCTCGCTCGCTCTCCCTCTCTGTCCCTCCTTCTTTACCTCTTTCCCTCTCTCTCTCTCTCTCTGTCTCTCCCTCTCTCTCCCCCCGCCTCTCTCTCTCTCTCCCGCCTCATCCAACAGGAGATCACCTCCATCCTGAAGGAGCTGAGGAGGGTCCAGAAGCAGCTAGAAGGTGAGCAGGTCGGCTTTGACTTTTTTACTGAACACAACCACCACGTTCAACCAAAACAGGCTCGGGCTGAACCGGAGAACCGGAGAACCGGTTGACTGTTTCAGTAACGTGGGTCAAAGACGTTTGCTTCTACTTTGAGGGAAGATGAACAAACAGGAAGTGGTACCTTTTATTCCCATCACCACGTTTACAACTCGGACTTCAGGAACCAAGGACTGTAGGAACCAAACATGGACAGAACCTTTCCAGCGTAGGAAGTAGGAACCAAATATGGACAGAACCCTTCCAGTGTAGGAAGTAGGAACCAAATATGGACAGAACCCTTCCAGTGTAGGAACCAAACATGGACAGAACCTTTCCAGCGTAGGAACCAAACATGGACAGAACCTTTCCAGCGTAGGAAGTAGGAACCAAATATGGACAGAACCCTTCCAGTGTAGGAACCAAACATGGACAGAACCTTTCCAGCGTAGGAACCAAACATGGACAGAACCTTTCCAGTGTAGGAACCAAACATGGACAGAACCTTTTCAGGATAGGAACCAAACATGGACAGAACCTTTCCAGTGTAGGAACCAAACATGGACAGAACCTTTCCAGTGTAGGAACCAAACATGGACAGAACCTTTCAGTGTAGGAACCAAACATGGACAGAACCTTTTCAGCTTAGAAACCAAACATGGACAGAACCTTTCCCAGCGTAGGAACCAAACATGGACAGAACCTTTCCAGCGTAGGAACCAAACATGGACAGAACGATAACAAGGCTGGCCCGGCGTACACAAAGCATTGGTTCTAGGGTCCATTACGAAGAACATGCTCACATCATGATACGTTTCTGAATCTGAAAGGAAAAATGTCTTTTTCAGTGAAGGTGGATTTGTTTAAACGGGTTTTGGTCTCATTCTAGCTGTTGGATCTGTTCTGGACACAACAGTCGTACAGAAAAGGTGCCTTTCACTTTTGGTTCCTGTGGTTACCAGCGGCTCCGTCTGTGAGGCATGCAGGTCATGTAGGAATCTGTAAGATTTACAGTTCACAGGTTGAGTTACTAGCTAACATTCTTCAGGCTGTCGGTCCTCACTCTTTCCTGCTGGATCAGAACCGTTTGTCCTCTCACATTGATAATCAGCTGTTTATTGATCCTGACTCAAATGTTTGAGCATTAATTATTACAACGAGCTGTGGTCATTCATGTCTTCTGGTTCTTGCCCTAGTTATAAACACCATCGTGGAACCAGGGGGGGGCCTCCAGACGGCAGCCGCCGGGACTTCGTCCCTCAGACAGACCCGAACGTCTCCGAAGGACAAGAAACCCTCAACCAAACTTTGCGGTTCTGCTCCACCCTCCAACGCCAACGAAAGCAGAAAAAGAGCGGCTCGTGGATCCGACAGGACCTTCATGGCCTGACCGGGGGCGGCCGTAGAACATCTGGACCGTCTCCGTGGTTCCACAGCGCCTGCAGACGGGAGATGAAGTCTAGATGATCTTATCTTAACATTCAGCCAGAGGTTTGGACCCACTCAAACTGTCCTTCACAAAAGAACTCGTCTGTCCTCATGTCGTCCAATCAAACTATATAAATTATATATCTTTATCTTTTAGCGCCGCCGCTAACGCCGGCACCGTAAAAACCGGCACATAGATTTTGTTGCGCGTTTTCAGACAGATGATGGATCTTCTCTCCGCCTTCATGTCTGTAAAAAGAGAAGGTTGCCCCCTGGTTGTGATTGATTGACAGCTGTCAATGGTTCTCCAGCTGAATGTTGTGGTGAATGTCGGAGTTTCCTGTTCAGTTCTTATTAAATGTAAGTTCAATGTCGGTTTCTGTCCCGCTGGTCCTTAAACGCACCGCCTCTGAATCACAGCCAATAAAACCCAAGAACATCGAAAAAGGAAGACGGGCTCACGGTACCGGAGAATCGGAGGAAGGAACCCGTCCTGGACATCTGCTAGTCTGAGGCATTCATAGTCCTACGCTCCCAAATCTGCTCCTGAACACACCTGAGTTTGAGATTCTGATCGGGATTAAAGATTCTGATCAATTTTAAAGATTCTGATTCTGATGGGGATTATAAAAAGAAAAGCTGCTGCTTGGTTCTATGAAACGTGGCTGTGCTGTATGTCCCGCCCCTTTCGCTGATTAAACACTGGAGCGGCGTTCACCTTCATCATGTTCAGTCTAAACAAACCTGGATGTAACGACTTCCTGTTTCACACCTGAACCGTCGCCATGACAACAAAGCTGAGATTCACTGTTTGTGGTGACTAACTCTGGACATAGGGTTAGGTCTCCATCATCATCATCATCATCATCCAACGAACGAATACGACTTAAAAGAAGTTCTTCATGAACATTTCTAGTCGGACCTCGAGGGAACCAGCACACACACACCAGTGTGTGTGTGTGTGTGTGTCTGTGTGTGTATATTAGTCAGTGTGTGTGTGTGTGTATTAGTGTGTGTGTGTCCTGCTGACTGTTTTCTCTCATCTTTGCGTTACTGTCATCCATGTGTTCCAGTGGGCGGGGCCTCAGTGCGGTGAGGTCAGATGTTATTGGGATTATTAACTGTTTCAGGTGGAGGTGGATTTTATCGATACATCTTCAGAAACTGGTGTTGCTGGAGGTCTTATTTTTTACGGTGCACGCTTCCTGTAGCCGGCTGGAGTTTCAGGCTTCACCAAATGTGCACTTTTTTTCATTTAACAACCTACCTGTGAAAGGGGTGGAGCTCTGCGGCCGCTGAGAATGTACCTCCTCATCCCGCGTCCACAGCTCCTGATTGGCCACTGCGGTGGTGATGTCACCGACGCTGCTCTAAGCTATTGGTGGATTTTTCGGCTGCTTGCGGTTCTGTTGGACTTTAGTTGCACTGCATGCAGCAGAGTTTTCATGCAGGTGAGCGCCATGTTTCTATGGCGTCTAAACTTCCTGTTCTATCTATTGAGACATCTGGACTCTCGTGTTCACCTACGTCCTTCATTTATCTCAACATGTCATTTGTAATAAACTGGTTTCATGCACACCGATGTTCGATTTTCTGGGGGGGATATATTACCTGGTTACCTGTCATACCTCCCCGCTAACATCGGGAGGCACAAGGCTGGACAAGTCACCAGTTCATCGCAGGGCCCACACACACACACACATACACAAAATTTTGTGTCGCCAAGTCACCCGTTTCTGGGAGGAGCCGCGGTTCTGGAGAACCCACGCAGACCATGCAAACTCCACACAGAAAGGCCGGCAGATGTGGGTTTGAACCCGGTACCTTGTTGCTGTGACGCCGTGACGTCCGCTCTTTGAAGTGAAACCTTCAGATCCACCGTAAACCCAATGATTGACAGGCACAAACATTCTTCTGACTACAGATGAA